>JBBPBS010001130.1:1373459-1400779 GCA_037974835.1 Cicer judaicum | reverse complement strand
TATATTGTTATTAGTCCTCGATATAGTTGATAAATACTTTATATCAATAAAATAATTAAAAAAATCTTTAAATACTGTAAAAAACATATTTTTAAATTTGAATTTAATTGACTGGACAAACTATGTGTCACAAAAAAAATACAAACTTATTAAGATAAAATTCTTTAAAATGCTTGACTTTTTCAATGTAATATTCTATTTTCACATATGTTTTTATATGGAGGAGATAGATTTAATAAAACAGACAATGACAAAATAAAGGCATAGAAAGATGAAAATAAATTGTCTCATTTAAGATATTGATGTAAGGAAAAATAATATTTATTACAATATTATTTAGTATGTATTTAGCTTTGTAGTGATAAAAATTAATTTTAATTTAATTAATTTTAATTGAATCTAAATTAATTTATATTTAAATAAATTCATATTAAAATGAGTTGAACAAGTAAATAATTTATCTTCAAATTAAAATTAATTTTAGTGGTAAAATTAATTTTTGAAAACAACCAAATTTGATAAAATTAATTCTACACACACATTGAAAATGAATTTTGAATTCTACATATGACTTAAACTTGAAAGAAGTGAATTCACATATTTCTATCTCTCTTTCTAAATGTTGGTGTAAGATTACATTTATTTTTTATTATAAATATAGTAGTTTGAGAGTAACGAGTAAAAATTAATCTCTCTTTTATATTCATACAAATTCTAATTTGATATTAAAAATTTATGATATTAACAAAAATAATGATTTATTTATTAAGAAAAATAATCTATTTATTTTATTAATATTTCCTTAACAAAAACATTTTTTTTTGGAGTATTTTGGATACACACGTGACATAGCCGCACGAACACACAAGACAAGACAGGACAAGGTAGTAATCATTGTTTAATACTCCCTTTCTATCTCAACCATATTCTATTATGAATTTACTTTAAAAAAATAAAATATTATAAAAAAAATTAAATTTTAACTTTAAAATGTTTTCATATTATTTAATTAATAATATATAAATAATTAATATATTTAAATAATTTTATATTATATAATTTTATTATATTTAAAATATATTAAATTGTTATTTTTTAATTTAAAAATATGAAAAAAATATTAAAACTTTCTGACTTTTAAAATAAGAATTAAATTTACAATTAAATGAAATAATTTTAATTTTAATATAATTTTAATTTTTTAAAGTGACACTAGTTTTAAGATAAATAGATTATTATTCATTTGTATTTTTACACCAGAAAGAGAAAAGACAAAGAAAGAAAGAATCAAAGTTATAGAAATGAAAAAATAAGAAGAAAACAAAGAAACTCACACAACAGCAACAACAAAGATGTCATGTAAATCTTCAGCACCAACAAGAAGAAGAGGTTTTCTTCTTCTTTTTCTTAATGTTTTTGTTTCATTCTTAACAATAACCTTAACAACATCAACAACAAAAACAACCTTTGTTTCTTCGAATTCTTCAACTTTTGAAGCATCAGAATTGTTAAACAATTTCAAATACAAAACCATTATTTCTGATCCAAAAAACTTCCTTTCAAATTGGTCACTCTCCACTTCACCTTGTTTTTGGCGTGGTGTTTCTTGTTCAACTTCCGGCGAAATCACCACCGTAAACCTCACCGGAGCTTCACTTTCCGGCAAAATTTTAAATCTTTCAACTTTCACTTCTATACCTTCTTTACAATACCTTCTCTTACATGGCAATTCCTTCACTTCCTTTAACCTCTCTTTTTCAAAACCTTGTTCTCTTATCACTCTTGATCTTTCTTCCACCAATTTCTCAGGAATTTTCCCTTTTGAGAATTTTGTTACTTGTTATAATCTTAGGTATCTTAATTTGTCAAGGAATTTCATAACTTCAACAACAACAAAGAATCATGGTTTTTTAGGGTTTGGTAATGGTGGTGGTAATGGTTCTTTTTCTTCTTTGATTCAACTTGATATGTCTAGGAACAGGTTATCTGATGTTGGTTTTGTTGTTAATGTTGTGACAAAGTTAGAGGGTTTGGTTTTTGTTAATTTTAGTGACAATAGAATTTTAGGTCAAATCAGTGATTCACTTGTTGATGTTCCTAGTGTGAATTTGTCAACTTTGGATTTGTCTTATAATTTGTTGTTTGGGAAATTACCAAATAAAATTGTTGGTAATGGTGTTGTTGAGGTTTTGGATCTTTCAAGCAACAATTTTTCTGGCGGTTTTTCAGAGTTCAATTTTGGAGAGTGTAAAAGCCTTGTTTGGTTGAGTTTATCTCACAATGTGATATCTGATATTGAGTTTCCTCAAAGTTTGATGAATTGTAAGGTTTTGGAAAGTTTGGATCTTTCTCACAATAAATTTAGGATGAAGATTCCGGGTGTTGTTCTCGGCGAGTTGACGAATTTGAAGGAACTTTATTTAGGAGATAATTTGTTTTATGGAGAAATTTCTGTGGAGCTTGGTAAGGTTTGTGGTAATTTGGAAATTCTTGATCTCTCTATAAATAAACTTTCTGGTGAGTTTCCTTTGGTTTTTCGAAAATGTTATAATTTGAAGAGTCTTAACCTAGCAAAAAATTTTCTATACGGTAATTTCCTTGAAAATGTTGTTACCAAATTTTCTAATCTTAGATATCTCTATGTATCATTCAACAACATAACTGGTAACGTTCCGTTGTCACTTGTTGCAAATTGTACTCAACTTAAGGTTCTTGACCTAAGTTCCAACACTTTCACCGGCAACGTTCCTTCGGTGTTGTGTCCTTCTAATTTGGAGAAGTTACTTTTGGCTAATAACTATCTTTCGGGGAATGTGCCGGTAGAGCTTGGTGAATGCAAGAGTTTGAAGACAATTGATTTTAGCTTCAACAATTTGAGTGGTTCGATACCTTTGGAAGTTTGGTCATTGCCTAATCTTTCCGACTTGATTATGTGGGCTAATAGGTTAACCGGCGAGATTCCCGAAGGAATTTGTGTCGATGGAGGGAACCTCGAGACGTTGATTCTTAATAACAATTTCATTTCTGGTTCCATACCGAAGTCCATTGCCAATTGCACTAGCATGATTTGGGTATCTTTGGCGAGTAACCACATAACTGGTGAGATACCGGCCGGTATCGGGAATTTGAATGAACTTGCTATCCTACAATTAGGTAACAATTCGATCACTGGAAAGATTCCTCCGGAGATTGGAATGTGTAAGAGACTCATATGGATGGATTTGACTAGCAATAACCTTACCGGTACTATTCCGTCTGAGCTTGCCAATCAAGCCGGATTGGTCATTCCGGGCAGTGTTTCGGGTAAACAATTTGCATTTGTGAGAAATGAAGGTGGAACTAATTGTAGAGGAGCCGGAGGACTCGTTGAGTTTGAAGGTATAAGAGTGGAGAGGCTTGAAGGTTTTCCTATGGTTCATTCATGTCCATTAACAAGAATATATTCAGGTTTGACAGTTTATACTTTTGCTTCCAATGGCAGCATGATCTACCTCGATCTTTCCTACAATTTCTTGTCGGGTAGTATTCCGGAAAATTTCGGCTCAATGTCCTATTTGCAGGTCTTGAATCTAGGCCACAACAGGCTCAATGGAAAAATTCCAGAAAGTTTTGGTGGTTTAAAAGGTATAGGTGTGCTTGATCTATCTCATAATAACCTTCAAGGATTCATTCCTGGATCATTAGCATCTCTATCGTTTCTCAGTGACTTTGACGTGTCGAATAATAACCTTACCGGTTCCATTCCTTCTGGAGGCCAGCTAACAACTTTTCCGGCATCTAGATACGAAAACAACTCGAATCTTTGTGGTGTTCCCTTACCATCATGTCGCACTTCAAATTACTCAGTAGCTTTTCATACGCGGGAGAAGAAGAAGCAACCAACTGCAGTGTTGGGTGTCATGGGCTTTCTTTTCTTCCTCTTGTTTGTTGTTGTGTTTGTGTTTGTGTTAGGTGTATATTGGGTGCGGAAGACTAGAAAGAAGGAAGGATTGAGAGAAAAATATATAGAAAGTCTTCCAACGTCTGGAACCAGTAGTTGGAAGCTTTCTGGCTTTCCTGAGCCTCTAAGCATCAACGTTGCTACATTCGAGAAGCCTTTGCGCAAGTTGACATTCGCGCATCTTCTCGAGGCTACAAATGGTTTCAGTACCGAAAGCTTGATAGGTTCAGGTGGTTTTGGCGAAGTCTATAAAGCTAAGATGAAAGACGGCAGTGTTGTTGCTATCAAGAAACTCATTCATGTCACAGGTCAGGGAGATAGAGAGTTCATGGCTGAAATGGAAACGATCGGGAAGATTAAACACAGGAACCTTGTTCCGCTGCTTGGTTACTGTAAAGTTGGAGAGGAGAGGCTCCTTGTGTATGAGTACATGAAATGGGGAAGTTTAGAAGCTGTTCTACATGAGAGAGCCAAAGGAGGAGAAGGTTCAAAGCTTGCTTGGGAAACAAGAAAGAAGATAGCTATAGGATCAGCAAGAGGTCTTGCATTCCTTCATCATAGTTGCATACCTCATATTATACATAGAGACATGAAATCTAGCAATATTCTTCTTGATGAAGATTTTGAGGCTAGAGTTTCGGATTTCGGCATGGCAAGATTGGTTAATGCTCTTGACACTCATCTTACTGTCAGCACACTTGCAGGAACACCAGGTTATGTACCGCCTGAATACTATCAGAGTTTTCGATGCACGGCGAAAGGGGATGTTTATAGTTATGGTGTCATACTGCTAGAGCTTCTGTCAGGGAAGAGGCCAATCGACTCAGCTGAGTTCGGCGATGATAACAACCTTGTTGGTTGGTCTAAGAAGCTTTATAGAGAGAGAAGAGTTAGTGAAATACTCGATCCTGATTTGATTATGCAAACATCTATTGAAGGTGAACTTTATCAGTATTTGAGAATTGCTTTTGAATGTTTAGAGGAAAGACCGTACCGGCGTCCGACGATGATACAAGTGATGGCAATGTTTAAAGAGCTTCAAGTTGACACAGATAATGATAGTGTTGTTGATGGTTTCTCTATGAAAGACAGTGCTATTGATGAAACATGAGAAAAAGACTCAAAATCCATTTGTCAAATTCTCAACATTTAGAATGTTGCTTGAACTCAGTCTACTATTTATCCTATTTGTCAAATTGGAAACAGGGTTCTTTCACATTTTTGTTGTTGTACATAAGACATTTTCTTGAGCTTATAGACAGAATTCAGTCACATGAAATTAGTAGAGACATTTTTTTACCTTATGAATGAACTTTAGCTTATGCCTTACATGTAACTTGTTTTCCATTTTCATTGGATTTCTGTTACTATCACAGTTTTGGTCACATGTGTTTTGATTCATATGTTGCAACTGATAATTTTACTTTTTACAAAAAGATAGAATCTGTTGAAAGTGTAACACAATTAATCATTTTGGTTTTGGTTTTTAAATGTGTAAGGTGATTTTACTATGAGTGTCCAGGACCCTGGCTCAAAGGGTGCAAAATATAAAAAAGTACTTTAGATTTAATGTCTATTGGTGCAATTTTTCAAGGTTCAGAATAGGCAGGTGTAGACTAGTTACTATAGTCCTTGTCCCTGAATGAATCAACAAAAGAAACTAATTAATTAAAGATATATTTGAAGATTAAATTGAAAAACAAAACAATCATCCATGGCTGTTTTTCTAACGGTTATACATTTAAGAACTATTATGACAATATTTTGAACATTTTAAAGACCAAAACAATTGTTTATGTCTTTCTGCATAGTAGTTGTAATGATTTTTCTAGAAGAATAATTATTTCATTTTTAAATGACAGGACATTATAAATAAACTAAATTGGAAGTTCCTTTTCAATTTTTTTTCAGTATAAATTAAAAAAACCATTTTTTTCTTTCAATTTCTTAATTGTGTTAAGCAAGCAGTGGAAGTTGCTGTTGTTGACTAAACCACTACATTATCATAATACTTTAACATGCAATAAAGGGGTTGTAGCTATGACCTTTTAGTACAATGATGCGTTGAAGGATTTTGACAAATTTAAGCCAATTTTTTCTTCTTATAGATAGTTTAAAATTGTACTCCCCATGTTATTATAAAAATAACTACTTTCATGGTCATTTAATACATTAATTAAGTATAATTAATTTTTTAGATTTTAGATAAAATATAATGTAAAATTATTAAATTATCAATTTGATTGTCAGACATTTAATTATTGAGATTAAATTATCAATTTGATTGTCAGACATTTATTAAATATATTTTCTCTCTTTGTATATGAGAAGAAATAATTGTTTCCAATACTTTAACACTTTTAATTTTGCTTTCCATTTCTATATTCATTTATTTAAAAATGGAATAACGGAAAAGATGATATTTCCATCAATGATTTAATTTATATATAATTTTTTTAATGTCAGTCGATTGTTGTTAAATTATTAAAAATAATTGGCTTTTATCATAATTACCTCTGAAATTATGTTAATTTATAGTCGTGATATGTTGATATTATAATTTTTTTTACACTTAATAATATATGACAATTAAATATTTACGCTAAATCTCTTCTTACAACCAATCACACTTCGAAGGTAACTTCATATATATATATATATATATATATATATATATATATATATATATATATATATATATATATATATATATATATATATAATTATAATGTATTAGGTTAGTTCTTTTGAATTAGTTAATTTAGTCACTAATGTGATTAAGAAGGTTGTAAATTATAGATTGTTCAATAGTTTCAAAAGTTTTAAAAATTAATTTAGCACTCTATAAAGTGATCGAAGTTATTTACTACTACCTTCGTTGAATGAATTAAGGTAAACGTATGTCAGTTTTTAGGTGTAGGATGGATAAAAAGTTGTAAAGAACTCGTTAGGTTTAATTTTATTTTATTATTTATATTAATACTAATAGATTGTTCGTAAGAATATGCTTAATTGTATAAATTGAAAATAGTCTAATAAAATGGCTCAAACATTAATTGATAAAGAGAAAGAACACTAAAAACTATTTTTTTTTTTATAAATTATTTCATTAATGAAGTTACTTTTGAAATGTTATCGAAATTTAACCAATTGAACAAGAATATGATAAAATAATTATAAATGATAATATTCACTTATATTATCTTGAGTATAACATACATTATAATATTTTGATTGCTTTTTTAGTTAAAATTAAGTAAATACTTTTGATTGCTTTTGTAATTAAAATTGAAATCGTTAGAAAAATCAAACCAATCAAATCTATTTATAGGAGGTACTTGTTATGTGTTGTATTTTATAGTCTACTTGCGATTCTGCTTTATGGATCGACAATATCGATCAATATAAATAGAATTCCATTATTTATTATTTGTTTTAGTAACGTTAAACTCGGAAAAAAATATAATTGCGTAGATTGTTGGGGAGTTCGGGAGAGCTCGATATTCAGAATGAGCTAAACAAAGATTCATAAGAGACTTAGACACCACATCTCAACCCAAAATCTTAAGGCATTAGTTTTATGGGTCATTCTCCTTATATATCCAATATAGTCTGGTCAATGTGGGACTAATTACTCATAATTGAATATCCAACAATCTCCCCTTCAATTATGAGTTCCCACCACTAGACTAATCCACTTGATCCAAGTCCCTCTTTTTGACCACTTAACCACTAGACTTGATCCACTTGATCTGAGTCCTTTTTTTTGGTCCACCACTAAACTTGATCCAAGTTTTTTTGACCACTTGACCACTAGACTTGACCCACTTGATCCGAGTCCTTTTTGGTCCACCACTAGACTTGATCTAAGTCTGTTTTTGCTCCCCCGTCAAGCCAAACCAGGCTCTGATACCACTTGTTGGGGAGTTCGAGAGAGCACAACATCCGGAATGGGCTAAACATCAAGGATTCTTAAGAGACTTAGACGCCACATCTCAACCCAAAACTTTAAGGCATTAGGTTTATGGGTCATTGTCCTTATATGTCCAAAATAGCCTGGTTAGTGTGGGACTAACCACTCATAATTGATTACCCAACATGGATGAGTATAAAATGATTGTCTCCATAATAAACTTGTGATGTAAGCTATGTTCTAGGGAAACTTCTGAAGTAACAAAGTCAATCACAATGAAGATGGATTTGAATTGTGATTCTCTTTTTAAAAATTAATTCCTACTTTTAGCTTAACTCAAGATTATTCTTGGTTTCAAAAACAACAAATGTAGAACTTTCTTGGTTAGTGAAATGAACAAAAAATATCTCTACGTGATATGTGCTTAGTGAGTGAGAAATAATCAAAGATAAGGAGAAGATAATCACACACTAATGTATCCTGGTTCAACCGAGGTGAGCTACGTCCAATCCTCACAATTTGTGAGCTTTTCCACTAATGTGCTCAAATAAGAATGTTCTTACTTTTCACACAAACTTTCTTAATCAATCTTGATCAGTTACAATGTTTTATCTTTCGATCTTGAAGATTTCCTACAATTATCTTTCAGTCCATAAAATGTTTTTGCATGTCATCTTTTAATCATAAAATGATTTTTGTAATCCACTCAAACTATCTTTAAGAATATAGTCTTGAGTTTCAAATGAAACCTGAAAGAGGGTTGAAGGATCATAATCTACTCAACACTTGTATGAGTTTAATTTTCAGCAAAAACTCAGTAAAAAAGTCATTGAATCTAGCAAAAAATAACTTGAGCTTTTTTGCTTGATTGGAGATCTTAAATTTCTTAAGTATGATTATTCAAGTGATCGATTACTTGCACTTGAAACTCTTGTTGTTATCTTGACCTTGAGGTTTCTTTTATAGGCGCGGTGAAGGTTAATGATAACTCATGTAGCCGTTAGAAATCCAATTATTCAATTTTATCATTTAATCGACATGTACTCTATTTGATCAAGAACGTTCCTGCTTTATAACCAGAATGTTGTTCATTTCTGCTTTGAGTGAATGTTGGACTGAGAGGTTTTGACAACTGTATGGTGTCAGTCTTTTTCTTCTTTGTACGCAGTCTACCTTTATGCAGAGATGTAGTATCAATGTCTTATCATTGCTTGTCCTAGCTATACTTGTTTCACTAGCCATAAATCTGGAGATTGATCTTATTATGGTTCGTAAATTAGAATGATCCTGGTTTAACTAGACCAAATGATGTCAAAAACTATAACGATCTTGGTTTTTCCATACTCTTTTATGAACCAAATTGATCTTGTTTCTTTTAGAATGATCTTGTGTTGTTATATTAATACATATCTTCAAATAATACACATAAAACACAAGTTAAATAACAACATAGTTTAGAATTATAATTAGAAGATAATTAACTTTCTTTGATTATCATCACAATATTAATTTACGATTTTGCTTCAATAACTTTTACCTATGAATATGATTGAATGCATAGAATTACTTACATTTTATTAAAAAAAAATTATATTAAACAAAATTGAAAAATAATAATTATTAATTGTGAAGTTTATGAAAATCAAATTATATAGGTTTATGGTATAACATGGTTTGTGTAAGTTGATATATGTTATTCAATTATGATGAATTCTGACTAAATCTAACATGATACATATGTTAATTAGTATAGATATTGTGGTGTATGTGTTTGTAATTTTGGATTCTATAATATATATATATTTTATAAGTAGAATTGTTTTTACGAGTAGAATAGTGATTGTTGTTATCATTTTATTTGAGTATAATATGTAAAGGTGATATGCTATCTACATATTTTTTCTAGTTACATGAAATAATTTAACTAACTAGTGTGTATCACGTAAATTGATATACGTAAAGTGCATCACGCATATTTATATATATATATATATATATATTATTAATTTTTTAATTATTAAAATTACACTTATTTTTATTAAGAATTCAATTTTTAAGATTAAAATAAAGACTCTAAAATCTTTATGATAAATCTGCTTCTACTTCAATTTTTGCCACCGTTCTTTAACAAAATTATGATATATTCATATATTTTTCTAGGAGTCTAGCATGCAAAATGGTTTCGGGCTCCATGTTAATGTATGTTTGTACTTATGCGGTTCAAGTTGAATTTAACTAATTTATGAGTTAGTAGTGAATTTAGTCTACCTTGCACCCCTAGAGTTGTATCTGCCGCCCTTAGACACATGAAAGATAATTTTATTTTTTTAGTTATTTATAATAAGTTTTAAAATTGATAGTTTATGAAGTTTTAAATTTTTGAAAATTTTAGAAGTTTTAAATTTTCAAAATAAGGATTACATTTTAAAATTTGGAAAGTTTCGAAACTTTCTAAATCTGGAAAGTTTCAAAATATTCCAAATATGGAAAGTTTCAAAATTTTCCTATTTTAAAAATTTTGAATTGTTCGGAAATTTCAAAAATTCTGAAAATTTTATATTTCGGAACTTTGAAATTTTTGAGTGCTACTTATTTTTTATTTCGAAGATTTTAAAAGTAATTTTTTTAAAGTTTCGAAAGAGAAAGTGAAAAAATGAGAAATTAAAAAAATTAAAGGTTTTATAAATTTATAAAATTGTAATTTTACGTTGATTGAGGTTGACATATTTAAATGGAGTGCATAATTATCTTGAAATAGAATAATCTTGTTAACTTATTCTAACATTATTGCTATCAGCAAAATTTCAAAATGATTTTAAATTTTAAAATCTTCACTCACATTAATCTTTACAAAAACATCGAGGACTATCTTATAATTTTAGTTGTAGTGATGTTTGAGTTTCGTGCCTAGATTTTTTTTAAATGCTTATGAAATTTCTGATTTAATACTTTTGATATTATTATTAAAAAAAATATTTTTATGAATATTAAAAAATTTAATGAAACTTAATTATTATTTTTTAAATTTTATGTAAAACACAATTTTCTCTTTTAATGTCAAGTTAATGTTCAATTACTTGCATTAAATGTTTTTTTTAATAAAAGATATATTTTTAAGAATAATATTATTAAATAATTCTAAAATAATTAATTTTTATTTATAATAGTGATCAAAATTCAAACTATTTTTTTGTTTATAACAATAAGCAATATCATTCTTTTCTTACTGATAAATTACGATTCATTGGTTAATGTATATCAATTGCTTTCTATTTTTTTTTTGGGCCATTTAAGTTCATAATTCTCATAATAATATAATATGAGAAGGGAATTGTACTGCGCACCCTCCAGTTTTACCTCCCACCCCCAAATTATATGAAAAAGACCCTATTACCCTTAGTTTCATCATTTTTCACCCACTTTCTTCGGAACTTTGAAATATTCGAACTTGACCCTACTAAACCTTCGAAAGTTTGAAACCTCTGAAATTAAAAAGTAAGACAAAACTCGAATATTTCAAATATTCGAAACTGTTTTTATCAGATTTTTGAAAGTTTCTACGATGATGAAACTTTCGAAGTATATTTTCCCATAAATAATAAAATTTTCGAAAGTTTCATTGAAGTTCCGAAATACATAAACTTTTGAAACTTTCGAAGAATACAAAACTTTCGAAATTTATTCAGTTTCGAAAATTTGATATTCAAGTTTTGAAATGCATTTTTATTAGTAATAAATAATAATAAATTTATAATAATAAATCTATAGTAATAAATAGTAATACATTTATAGTAATAAATTTAATATCTATTTTCGGAAGTTCCAGTAATTTAAAAAAAAATAATTAAAAGTTTCGAAAGTTTCAGAATTTCTGAAACTTTCGAAATGAAATTACTTAGAAGGTTTGAAATTTTTGAAGTATATGTGCTTCGAAAGTTTCAAATTCATCCAAACTTTCGAAGCTTTCTAAAAAAACGCACTTCGAAAATTTCTTATTCATCCAAAGTTTCGAAATTTTTGGAATATTTTATTTCGAAAGTTTGGTATTTTTCCAAAGTTTCAAAATTAGTAATTTTTTCTACATAATTACATTTCGAAAGTTTCCAATTTCACAAAATTTTCGAAAATTGGGGGGTGGGAGGTACAATTCTATCGAAACACGCTTATCATTATTGTGTAAAACTCAAACTACAAGAATTGAGTATACTTTGAATAGATTGTAAGAAATCCTTTTAAGGTTAAAAGATAAAGTGTAAACTCCTCCTATATAGAGAATGATATGAGATTGTTTTGAAAGCCTTTCTAGGTTGAAAGGACTCACTATGTAACAGATCAAGGTTGATATGGAAAAGTGGTGTGAACCAAAATTGTTCTCTGTTTTGAACATTTAGTGAAAATCTCACAATTGTGAGGATTGGACGTAACACGTGTTGGGTGAACTAGGATATATCGTTGTGTGGTATTTTTTTTTCCTTATCTCTATTTAATTTAAGTCTGGTTGATTATCAAGTTAAATATATAAACTGAATTGCTGATTTAACTAATCAAGAATGTTATCCGTTTTCTGGTTAAAACAAAAAACGTTCTCTGTTTCCTGGTTAAAAAAAATGTTCTCCATTTTTTGTTTTCACAACCAAGATCAATCTTGAGTTAAAATCTTAAGTTTTTACAGGAAATTTTAAATAGGGACAGTTTCAATTCAAATTTCCTTCCTTGTAAATCGACATTTCTAGGTCAATTGGCATCAGAGCTCGTCTCTAAAGATTAAACACCTAACAAGTGCTAGAGTAAAGATCTATAAGAAAAAAATGTCAAAAGTAAAATACATTGTTGAAGGGGGATCTTCAAACAAACCACTTTACTTTGATGGAACTGATTACTACTTTTAGAAGAATAAGATGCAACTATTTCTGAAATCTCAAGATATATGAATGTGACGCATCAATGCAGATGGTGATTTCATACCTACAATTGATCAAAATGATTCAACCTCTACTGTAAAGAAAGAATCATATTGGACATTTGAAGATAAAACTAAGGTGCTCCTAAACTCTAAAGCTCAATTATTCTTATCGTGTGCTTTGAGTTGAGAAGAAATTAAAAGAGTTGATGAACACACAACTGTTAAAGAAGTATGGGATACACTACAAACTCATCATGAAGGAACAAGCCATGTCAAATAAATAAGAATAGACATTGACATAAGGAAGTTTGAGTTGTTCTAAATGAATAAAGGAGAAACTATTGATGAGATGTACTCAAGGTTCACAACTATAGTGAATGAGATGCGTTTTATTGGTAAGGCTTACTCAGTACAAGACAAAGTGAGAAAGATCATGAGATGCCTTCTAGCCATATGGAGACCAATGGTGACAACCATAAGCCAAGCCAAAAATCTTGAAGTACTTGCATTAGAAGAACTAATTGGAACCTTAATAGCACATCAAGTATTATTACAAGAAGACAAACCAGCCAAGAAAGGAAAAACAATAGCCTTAAAAGTATCTCAAGAAAGTATACCATCACAAACAAAAGAAGAATCTAAAGAAACTGAGCAAGAAGATGCTGACAAAGAAAGATGAGAAGAATTCAAAGAATGATGAGAAGAAGAGATCAAATTAAGAAGGGTTTTCTAAACTAAAGAGAAAGTCCCAAAACAGAAGTGGACAAAAGCCAAATCACATATTTTGGATGCAATAAGTTTGGACATTATAAATTCTAATGTCCCATAAGTAAAAAGCCACCAAACATATTTCATTTTAAAAATAAATCAATGTTGGCCACATGGGATGATTCAGAAGAATCAGATATAGAAGTAGGAGAAGAAGCCAACATATGCTTGATGACAAATATAGAAGAAGATGAGGTAGCAAATTCTGAACCTTGCTATTTATGTGAACAAATTGGAAAAGAATTTGAACACTTGCTTATTGATTCAAACCTTCTCATTCAAAAATGTAGTTCCTTAAAAGAACAATTTATAAAGAAAAAGAAGAAAAATAAAAAGCTCAGGCTATGAATAATGTTCTAAAAATATCGTTTAAGAACTAAAAGAAACACAACAACAAAATTTTGAAAGTAAAAAAGGTCAAGAACGTTCTATAGCTAAAATGGAGAACGTTCTTCTTAAAACTGAAAATGAACTTCTTAAAAATGACTTGTTAAGTTTTATTAAAGCCACTAAAACATTTGAAAAAATCATGTGATCTAAAGTAGGAATCTTTGATAAAGCTGGTTTGGTTTTGATAAAACTCAGAAAATAAAAATGTAAGAAAAAAAATTTGTTCCAAAAAGAAAAGAAGATGAATGCAAAACAAAATGTTCATATTGAAAAAAATTGAACATCTGGAATTTTCTTGTTACTTTAAGAAAAGAGATGAAAAAATCAAGAACAAAATGATTTTTCAAAAAGTAGATCGTTTTGGGACAAAAAGTGAACTAGCCTCAAGAAACTTACAAAAAGGAGAATGTTCCCCTAGGTGTTCTCAAAACAGAGAACGTTCTAAAACAAAAGCGTAACATTCTCTAGAAAGTATAAAAAAAGGAGAACGATCTAGAATCTTTTCGAAATCAATTTCAAAACCTTTTAAAACTAGATTTCGAAATCCCCTCCAAGATTAACAATCATGTGTTGGTGGAAACGTCAACACACACTTGAGTAGCATCAAGTCTTGAGTTCAATGATGAAAGTACACTATTAGAGTTATTGAAGTACTTGACAATAGATACATCCCAAAGGATAAAAGTACTTGGACCATAAAATAAAAGTGATAGGATGAGGTCTCCTCTTAATGGATATATAGCATGTATTTGCTGGAATGTATAATTATGGGTGCATTTCTGATATAGTCCACCTATATGAGAATGAAGTGGGGCCGCTTCATAGATTTCAATAGCATGACTCTTAAATTCTCACGAAAAGGATATGAGACACAAGGCCTAATCAAATGTGTCATTTTTATAATTCAATCAATAGTGCGGAGATTTCATGTGTAAGTTATGCACACTTGTCCTAATGAATGGTTGGTTCAAAGCTTGTCTACCAATCTATTTAGGGATGAGTGAAAACATAATTTACTAAGTAATGGTTCAAATCGTAAGATACCTTTATCTGAAACCATGAGATTTCCAGAATAACAGACTTAGATATATTTTGAAAATTGTGGGGGATTGTTAGGGAAATTTCCAAAATATATTTGGATTTTTCTAATAGCTATATTAATGTAGAAAAATTAAATAATTGAATATATCACTTGGTCAAGAGGTTGCAATGATTGGGTTTAATTCAAACCAATTTATCAAAAGTTGTAATCTTTCACAAGAGTTGTTTTCTTTCACCAATTGGTATGAGTTGAAGAGTTGTTTTCCATCACCAATTGGTATGAGTATCTCTATAAATAGAGATATTTTAGAGGCAAAAAGAACACAAGACAAAACAACACAAATTCATGTTACATAAGTCAAAAATATTTCTGAGTCATTTCTTCTTTTCTCTAGTGCACAAGAGTAAACGAAGAAACTTTATTCTGTAAAACACCATTGATCGATATGCTTGATGTGAATGTGCATTCACTTCAAGGATTCCAAAGTATCCTGAAGGGGATTCGCCGGTTAACCCATTTGCATCCAATATATATAGATTGGTGGGGGCGAATCGAACCTAAAGCTTAGTGTGATACTCACGCTTTGGAATTTATTTGTGTTTAGACAAACTCTATAATTAAACTTTTGATGAAAACAAACAAAGGTTAATTAAGAAAGTTAATCATGATTCTAAAATATCATGTTAATTTAACTGGTGCTTTTGAGTGAATTTAATTAAAGACAAAATAAAGAAAAGCAAAGGAAACAAGATCATTCTGCAGCAAAACAGAGAATGATCGCAAGCTTCACGATTTGTTCATCACAGCATGTTGCTTAAACTTTTTCTACATCTTTATCAAAGAATCTTCCCAGGAAATCTATTCATATCTAATCAATACATGGCAAGGAGTACGATTCATCCAGGCTCAAAAAGGCTATTTGATCTCAAAATTAAAAGGGTTCAAAGATGGACAAAAGTCATGACAGATTGAAGAACTCCAAAAGTTCAAATGTCAAGAAAGCTCAATCAATCATGACATATGACAAGGAAATTACAAAGGAAATCCAGGTTGATCAAAATGGGAACTCCAGAATGATCATTTAAGTTCAAGAACGTCCATTCTATAAAACCCAGAACGTTTAACGTTCTCCGTTTTCTGCACATCAACAGCAGCCTTGCATTCTCTCTGTTTCAACTTGCAATTCTTCTCCAATCTTCTCTAGCTGCACTCAAGACTCAAGATGGAGAATGTATCAACTAAGATCAATGAAGAAACATCAAGGACGCTGACATAAAAGTACAAGACTGCATTAAATGCTAAATCCAAAAGTTAAAAAAGGCTATGTCATAGCATGATTAGTTTATTCAAAAGTACTGTCTTAAACCAGAAAAAGCATGGCCTCTCCAATAGCTCTTTCGTACATATCTAGTACATCTTCGGCCTATAAATAGAATGCCATTATCCAATATGAAAGCAAGAAATTCAAGTGCCAAGTAATCCACAATATACAATCATACTTAAGCTTGAAATTCTGCAAAACAAAGGCAACATCATTTTCTGCAATTCGCGAAACAGTTACTGCTGCACATTCATATATCAGCTGCGAAATTATTATTAGATCCTTTGTAAAGAATCTATTCTCAAACAAGAGTTGAGTAATATCAGATTTTGTCAAAATCAATCATTTGTAAAATCTCAAACTATAAGAGTTCCTTCATAGTTTGTTTAAAGATTGCTTCCTATCAAGGTTAGATAGGTGTTGTTGTTACTTTCTGGGAGGAAGGTAATTGTTTTGGAAATAGATCAAGGTTGATCTATACTAGGTGTTGTAAGATTAAGAAGGTTCTTCGTTTTAAACATTTAGTGGAAAATCTCACAGCGTGAGGACTGGACGTAACCCACATTGGGTGAGCCAGGATAAAACTTTGTGTGGTATTCTCTTTCCTATCTCTTTCTTTGTTATACTGAATTGATGAAACAAGACAAAAGATAAACTGATTTTCTGTTTAAAACTAATAAAGGAACGTTATCTGTTTTACAACTAAAATCAAGAATATTCTCCGTTTTCTGTTTTCGAAACCAAGATCAATCTTGAGCTATTTTCTTAAGTTTTTAGCAGGAAATTTTAAAAGGTGCATTTACAATTCAAACCCCCTTCCTTGTAAATCAACTTTGCTACTTCAATTGGCATCAGAGCTCGGTCTCTAGAAAGTTTTAAAAACACCTAAGAAGTGTTAGAGAAAAGATCCAGAAAAATATCAAAATCAAAATACATTGTTGAAGGAGGATCCTCAAACAGGCCTCCATTCTTTGATGGATCACACTACTACTTTTGGAAAAACAAAATGCAGTTGTTCTTAAAATCTCAAGACACAGGAATGTGGCGTATCATTACAGATGGAGATTTCACACCAAGAGTTGATCAAAACGACTCAAACTCTGCTCTAAAAAGGGAAGCAAACTGGACAGCAGATGATAAAGCTAAGGTACTTTTAAATTCTAAAGCTCAGCTATTTTTATCATGTGCTTTAAGCAGGGAAGAAAGTGAAAGAGTGGATGAATGCACAACTGCAAAAGAAGTTTGGGACACACTACAAACTCATCATGAAGGAGCGAGTCATGTCAAGGAAACAAGAATAGACATTGGCATAAGGAAATTCGAACTGTTCGAAATGCAAGAAGGAGAAACCATTGACGAAATGTACTCAAGATTTACTACAATAGTAAATGAAATGCATTCCCTTGGGAAAGCCTACACAGTACAGGAAAGAGTAAGAAAAATCATGAGATGTCTTCCCATTATTTGGAGACTAATGGTAACAACTATAAGTCAAGCCAAGAACCTTGAATCACTGCCTCAAGAAGAATTTATTGGAACACTAAGAGCACATGAGGTACTGCTGCAAGAAGACAAACCAGTCAAGAAGGCAAAAACAGTTGCACTAAAAGCATCTCAAGAAAAAATCACAGCACAACTGGAAGAAGAACCAAAAGAAGATGAACAGGAAGGTGCTGATGAAGTTGCGCTTCTCACCAGAAGAATAAAGAGAATAATGAGAAGAAGGGATCAAATTAAGAAGGGATTTCAAAACAGAAATCCTAAAACAGATGTTGACAAGAGTCAAGTCACATGCTTTGGATGCAACAAGTTAGGACACTACAAAGCTGAATGTCCCTTAAACAAGAATCCACCAAAGCGATTTCCATTCAAAAAGAAATCAATGATGGCAACATGGGATGATTCAGAAGAATCAGAGACTGAAGAAGAAGAAGAAGAAGCCAACATATGCTTGATGGCAAAAACAGAGGAAGAACAGGTAATAAATTCTGAACCTTACTATTTATGTGAACAAATGGGAAAAGAATTTGATAACTTACTGAATGACTCAAATCTCCTCATTCAAAATTGTAGTTCCTTGAAAGATCAATTTTATAAATAAAAGAAAGAAAAAGAAGAAAGTCTGGCTAAAAATGATTTGCTAAAAAATATCATTCAAGAGTTAAAAGAAACAAAGAATTGTGAAAAACAAGAATGTCAAGAACGTTCTGCATTACAAACGGAGAATGTTCGACTTAAAAATGAAAATGAACTTCTCAAAACTGATTTATTAAACTTTATCAAAGCCACTGAAACCTTTCATAATATCATAGGATCTCAGATAGGGATCTTTGATAAAGCTGGCCTTGGTTTCAATCAAACTAAGTTATATGAAAAAAAATTTGTCCCAGAAAGAAAGGAAGAAAAGTGCAAAACTAGATGTTCTTATTGTAAAAAACTTGGACATCTGGAATTTGCCTGCTATTTTAGAAAAAGAGATGAAATGATTGAAAGAAGAAAGCTTGTGAAAAAACCTGTTAAAACTGTTTTACAAAATCTGCAAAACGGAGAACAATCTCCAGGACGGCTACTAAACAGAGAAAGTTCAAGATTTCAGGCTGAACGATCTGGAAACTCTTTTAAACTAAAACAGAAATATTCTGAAACATATATGAAATCTATCTCAAAACCAATGATCAAAAAACCTGCTTGCTTTAAAAACAAGGGAGTAATATATCCTTTTAAGGAAAATGTTAAAACTAACTCTCAAGGACCCAAAACAAAGTGGGTACCTAAGGCTGAATCAATATCACATGCAGGATGGTTCTCAAAGTATAAAGAGAAAGCCTTGGTTCTTGGACAGTGGCTGTTCAAGGCACATGACGGGAGATAGACAGTGTTTCATAACCTTTGTCAAGAAGGATGGTGGTTCGGTAACTTTTGGCAACGATAATCAAGCTCAAATTAAAGGTAATGGAACCATTGGTAAGACAAACTCTACTCAAATAAATAATGTCCAATATGTGGAAGGATTAAAACATATTCTATTAAGTATAAGTCAGCTATGTGACAATGGTTGCGAAGTTATTTTTAAACAAAAAATGTGTGAAATTAAGAAAGCAAAAACTGAAGAAATTCTGTTTTTTGGTAAAAGAAAGAAAAATCTGTATGTTCTGTATCTTGATGAATTACCTGATGAATGATGCTTCATATTGATTAATAAAGACAAATGGATTTGGCATAAAAGGGCTGGACATATCAGCATGAAAACCATTTCAAAAATTTCTAAACTTGATCTTGTTAGAGGCCTGCCAAAACTTAACTTCGAAAAAGATAAAATATGTGAAGCATGTGTCAAAGGTAAGCAAGTAAAAAGCACCTTTCATGCAAAGGATGTTGTGTCAACAAACATAACTCTTGAATTACTTCACATAGATTTATTTGGGCCTGCCAAAACAACAAGTCTAGGAGGAATGAAATATGGTTTTGTTATTGTTGATGACTTTTCAAGATTTACATAGGTTCTGTTTTTAAAACAAAAAGATGATGCTTTTGAAACATTCAAAACCTTTTGCAAGAGGGTTCAAAATGAAAAGGAATCCAGCATCATTTCCGTAAGGAGTGATCATGGAGGAGAATTCATAAATGCCTCATTCAAAAGCTTCTTTGATGAACTCAGTATATCTCACAATCTTTCTTGTGCAAGAACTCCACAACAAAATGAAGTTGTTGAAAGAAAGAATAGAACACTACAAGAAATGGCAAGAACTATTTTAGAAGAATCAAATGTTGAAAGATATTTTTGGGCTGATGCCATAAACACATCTTGCTATATCTTAAACCGTGTGTCTATTAGAAAAATCATAAACAAAACGCCATATGAAATTTGGAAAAATAGGAAGCCAAACATTTCTTATTTTCATGTTTTTGGTTGTTACTGTTACATCCTAAACAATAAAGATCTTATTGGAAAATTTGATGCAAAATCTGATAAAGCAATATTTCTTGGATATGCAACCGAGTCCAAAGGTTATAGGGTATTCAATTTAAGAACTAATACTGTTGAAATAAGTATGCACATATTATTTGACGAGTTTGATGACTTAGACATAAGTAAAAAGGATGAGGAAGAAGAAACTTCCAACGAAACACAGCAGCAAGAAAGCCTGCAGAAAACACAACAGCAAAACAATTTGTAGAAAACAGAGATTGATAAACAATCTCCGTATCATTCTCCACCAAAAAGCTGGAAAATTGTTGAAAGTCATCCACAAACCCAAATCATTGGAGACACGGCTGATGGAATCAGAACTAGAAAATAATTCAAAAATGATGAAAGCAACATGGCAATGATATCTCAAGTTGAACCAAAGTCAATCAAAGATGCAATCACTGATCAATCTTGGGTAAATGCCATGAAAGAAGAATTACTGCAGTTTGAGAAAAATGAAGTTTGGACTTTAGTCCCAGATCCATTAAATCAGTATGTTATTGGAACTCGATGGGTATTCAGAAACAAACTTGATGAAGAAGGAAAAGTTGTGAGATACAAAGCAAGATTGGTAGCTCAAGGATACAATCAACAAGAAGGTATAGATTATGATGAGACTTTTTGTAACACCCTAAATTTGATAATAAACTATTTTATTAATTAAATAGGATTTTAAATAATTAATTTGATGTTAAAATTATTTTAGAATATATGTTGATAAATTTTGTGAGTAAATTTTGTTATAAGGATGCTTTCTGTGATGTGTTGGTTTGATAGATATTATATTTAATGAGCAATATAAATAATAAATATTTTATTTTATTATTTTATATATTTTTCTAAAAATAATAGTATTTTAGTGTAATATTTTAAAGAACAAGATTTTATATGATTTTAAGTGTATAAGTGAGTTGGTTATTAATATCATATTTTCTTATATATTTGACTAATGTTAAGTGTGTACATATTTATATTTTAATCATTTTTAAGTATATCTTATTTTAATTATTTTTAAATATATCTTATTTTAATTATTTATTCTATAAATAATTATATTGAGATCGTAGTAATATTGTGTTTGATTTTCTTTGTTTTTATATATTCATTTTGAAATTGTGATTATATATATATATATAGTTATATTTCAATTATTTATAACTATTTTCTATTTTTAGTTATTTTTTTATAAACAATTATCTTGATATAGAATTGATATTGTGTTTGATTTCGTTTATTTTTAAATACTTGTTATGGTATTGTGATTTTATATATATTCATTATGATTTAGTAATTAATATAAAATATTGATGTTATATTTATTTATTTTATAATTTTGACTATTTTCTAATAGGATGGTATTATTATAATGTGAGTATTTTGAGAAATAAGTATAAGTGTGGAGATTATTTTGAATGTGAGAGTTTTGATTATTAGTAAGATGTTTTTTATATTAATTATTTTAATTACTCTAATTAATAAAATATTAGTAATGTTTGGAAAACTAAATGGTGTTTGGAGGGATATTAAAAAAAGAGATTAAATAATTATTAGTTTTATTTTAACAAAATAAAAATAATAATATAAAATATAAATAAAGAGACCAATGGGTTTGACTCTATGAACCCTAATTATTAATAAAATATAACAAACAAAAGAAGGGAAGGGAGTTGGAAGGGCAGCCGTAAAACCAAAGAGGAAACACAACAACAACTCTATCGTTTTACATCGGTGATCAATAACTGTTCCAGAAAACTTTCTCAATTTTCTTCCAAATCTGAGTATGTTGTTTCTTATATTTAGTTAGTCAATTAAACACAATTTTTCAGATTTTTAACAACCCGAATTTCTCCCTAAAATACCCGATTTCTCCATTTACAGAAATCCTTATTTTGCACTGTTCTCCTTCACCGTAAGTCCGATTTGAGTGAAACCAACACCAAAACGACCATGTGAAAAGTGGCTATATTATCCACTGATTAGGTTTCTGATTTATGGTAATTTTCCTTTACCGAATTTCGAATTTAGTTTTTAGATTATCTTCTCATAATTTATTTTTGACGTTTACCCATAAACTGTCGAGTTAGATTAGTTGAAGGACAAAGAGTCAAAGAGCAAAGAATGTTTGGGCATCGAATCATATTCATAGGTGAAAGCATCGAAATAAGGTAAGGGGTGAGAGAGCGTTTGAATTCATGAGTATAATATATTGTGAGATGAACGGGAAAACCGTATTTCTCAACGATTCATCCGGGGCTTGCTACGTACAGCAGTAGCCCTTTGAGGGATAAATTAATTAATTTACTAATATTGAAATTGTGAGATTAAAATATATAATAGAAATATTTGTAGGGTGTTGATTGATTTAATTTCATTGAATGTGTGAAATTGATATTATTGTGATATTGGGTGTCGACTTAAATATATATATATATATCTGTGTGATTAGATGAGTTTATGTGATGTGATAACAAAAGATGGATGTGTTGTGGTAGTTTTTTATGTGATGATGATGATGTATGATTAATTATTGTGATGTTATAAATTTGTGATAAGTTTATGTGATGATGTTTGAATGATGATAGTGATGCCATAAATTTGTGATGAGTTTATGTGATGAGATATGATTAATGATAATGATGTTGTGAATTTGTGATGAAAATATTGAAGTAACCCCATAATTGGTGAAATAATTATGATTTTAATTTGTGTTTGAGATGACGGTTTTAATGGAGTATCATAAACCAACGAGGGGAGAAAATAAATATTGTGAATTTGTGAAGTGGAGATTATTTTGTCATCATATAGGTAGGGCCTGACAAGCCTAGTGATTCTGGGGAAGTACAACTGAATGAGCGTGATCGTGGCGGTCTGCTGTCGAGCCTTAAGGCAAGATTGTTAGACCTTGGAGGTATTCCGGTGGGGAATTCCTAGGTGACTTGGAGGTAGCACTCCAAATGTCGGGAGCTACCATGCAACACACGTTTACCTCGACTGTCGTGTATATGTGTCTCGGGTTGAGTTGAGGGGATCTATGAGGACAGGGCCAATTTGAATTGTCCGTCCACTGGGATGGTGGCATAGTATCATGGCCTCCTAACCAAGTACTTCAGAGTTAGAATGGTACCACATTGTGACGTAGAGTCTAAGCTCATGCATAACATTGCATTTCCTTGTGATTGTTTTGTTGTGATTGATGTGTTTCAAAGGTAATAATAATTAAATGATTGATGCATATTATAATGAGATGATTATTTTACTTGAGTGACTTGGATGTTATAGTATGATACTATTTAATTAAATATTTTGATATATCGTAAAGTGATTATGATACGGTTCTATTATGATTGTTTGTGTGTTCTTCTTACTCATATTATACTATTAACATGATTTCAAAACTCACCTCCTTCGTTGTTTGTGTTTGACTGGCTGGGCCCTGCGTTTGCAAAATTGCAGTTATTACAGGTTAATGATTCTTGAAGTTCAAGTTTGGGAGGAACCCCGCTCTGATAGGTGATACCGGGAATAAGGGTTTTAATTTGTATTTTACTTATTTAATTTGAATCAAATTTTTGTATGAAAACCTTAGAAGTACTAGTAAGTTTTTAGAATTAAATCAAGTAATTGTACTTAAATCAAGTTTATTGAGATTAAATTGTTTTATTTGATTAATAAAATTCGAATTGTTGCATGTGTATTTTGAGACACGTGATATCCTAAATTAGTTACAAAAGTTTTTAATTTCTTGAAAATATAATTGTATTTATCCGCTGCAAATTTTATAGAAATATGATACAAATTATTATGTATATTATTTTGGGATTTAGGGTGTCGCACTTTTGCCCCAGTTGCAAGACAAAATCGAAAGAAAAAGCACAAGTGGAGCATGTCAGCTCCTAGGTGAAGCATTAATCAGTTGGTCCTGCAGGAAACAAAACACCATAGCTCTGTCCACAACAGAAGCTGAATATGTGTCTGCAGCAAATTGTTGTTCACAGATTTTGTGGATTAAAAATCAACTCCAAGATTACTCTGTAAGTTATTCCAGTATTCCAATTTATTTGATAATACAAGTGCTATAAATTTATCTAAAAATCCTATTCAACACTCTAGATCAAAACACATTGAAATAAAACATCATTTCATTCGTGATCATGTCAATAAGAAAGATATTGAATTAATCTTTGTTGATACTCAAAATCAACTTGCTGACATTTTTACAAAGCCTCTTGTAGAGGACAGTTTCAATTTGATCAAAGAAAAATTGAAAATCATGAAAAATCCAGAAAAATCTGGTTGAATTCTGCTACTACAGAAAACGGAGAACGTTTATCATTCTCCTTTTCGCGAGGCATCATTTTCCGTTTTAAGATACCAACAGTTTTTTTTAATACTTTCCCTGTCAAATCAAAAAAGGTAAATCTTGGCATTTAATGAACATGCCCTTTTGTTTGATGTGAAGGCTGACACGCACACCAAGTTAACTTTTTCCAAAATTGCTTTTCCTCCTTCCCTAGGCGCTAACTATTCCCATTGGACAACACACAATCATTTCTTTTCTCCTTATCTTCTCACGTCAGAAAAAGCAAACTGCTAATCCCTTTCATCTTCTCACATTCTTTATGCATTAATCCTCTCTCTAAATACTCACTCAACTATTCACCTTCTTCATTCTCAACCTTGAAACCACAAAAATGGCTCGAACAAAACAGTGCGCTCGCAAAAATGCCTCCCCCAGCACTCCCTACTCTTCATCCTCCTCATATGAATCCATGGAACGATCACCATCTCCACCACCGAGACCATCATCATCACATGCATCTCCCGCTTCTCCTCCTCCTACATCCAACGAACCAATCCTAAATATTCCTCCTTTATCTACCCTTCTTCCACCACTATACACTCATTCAACCTTTACTCAAGTCCCTCCACACTTCCGTACGCAAAACACTCTTCCACGAAGATCAATGAGAGTTCAATCTGGTATTGGAACTTCAAAATCATAAAACCCTAAAAAATTTGAACCTCTGTATTTCATTATTTCAGATTCTGATAGTGATGATTCGTCTGATTCTTGCGATCTTTCATCCCCCAATGTCCCTCATCAAACCACTCAAACCAGACCATCACCACCAAAATCTGCAAAATCATCAACACCACCAAAGTCTCCAACAAAAACACCAACAAACCCTACGTCTGTCACCCCTACAAAATCTTCCTTTTCCTCTGAACTCCCACACTCAACTCCTCCAAATCAAAAACGGAGATCGTTAAATGATCTTGGTTCTCCTACCCCAAAACAAAATGAAGTTTCTCCTAACTTCAAACCACAAAGTAATCCCATACGAACACAAACCGCAATCAAAATTGCCAGTTACCTTGCTCGCAAGAAGTTTCACACATCTCAGAAAAAGAAAATTTTTAACCCTAAACCAAACCAAAAACCCACCTCTCCAGAACATTCTTCAAAATGTTCCCCACCACGAGAACGTTCTGCGATTCCTTCACATCCTCCTCAAGAATGTTCTCCCAACCCAGCACCCTCCCCCTAAAAACAAACCAAACGTTCTCCCTCTCCTTAGTCTTCCTCTACCTCCACTACAAGAAAAGAGGGTTTTTGTGAGGGCCAAAAGCCCTCACAAAGGGAAAAAAACAGCCACAAAGGTGGCTTTTGTGAGGGCTTTTGGCAGCCACAAAGAAGCTGGTCACAAAATTTTGTGATGGCTTTTGCAGCCACAAAGGAGCTGAAACACGTTTGCATTTGTGAGGGTTTTTGCAGCCACAAAATACAGGCATTTGTGAGGGCTTTTTCAGCCACAAAAGTCTGCCTTTGTGAGGGCATAGGCCGCCACAAAGGACAGGCTAAATTTGCTTGATGCAGCTTTTGTGAGGGCATAGGCCGCCACAAAGGAATGCTTAATTAATGTCAAGTTTTATAAGTTGGTGAAATGTGATGATTAATTGAATAAAAATTAATAGATATATATTATAAATAATAATTTAATTACCATATAGTATTTAATTTCTCCAGCAGACATGGAACCTCTCTTATGTGTACTGGTACCTCTCTCAGATGCTCTATTAATCTTTGCTTTTTCTCTCTTCTGTTTGTAAGCATCTGTGTTCCACTTTCTCCACAAAGCACTCCAAACATTTTCACCAATCCAATTAGGCCGTTTATCCTCGCCCTTATTACGTGCGTAAGACAACATAGATGACAGACGCTTCGAAAAGCGATGGTCAAATGAAGCCAAAACTGCGGCATCATGCTCTCTTTTCCAAGTACATTTAGTATGTTGTTTGTTTAAATTTAAAAAATATTAAAAATATAATTCAATTAAGCAATCAAATGTATATATAATTAATTAGTACTTAAATAAATTAATGTAATCACTTACTTTGAAACAATGTAGAAACTGATCAACTTCCCTAAATTGCGGCGTCTTATCCTCTTTAATCTCACCCCAAGACAACCATGGTTTTTTGTATTTCTCTTGTATAACTTCAGCAATTGCCTTTGCAGATGGTTTAAAAGGAAGATATCTTCAAAATTTACATGCAAATTAAATATAAAAATTAATTAATAAAATAATGTAACATGATATGCAATAATAAAATATTTAACAATCATAGTTTACATACCCATCTCCTTCTAGAATTATGACAATGCGGTTGTAGCAATCAACACATCCGGATTCCATTATTTCGTCTAACGTATAAGGCTCTACTGGGACCTTTGGATATAGAGGAATAGCTCCACCACTAGTACCAATGGTCGACATCGGCATGAGAGATGGGTCATTAACAACACGTGGTCTAGCAACTTTTTTCTTACCACGTGATGTTTTGGATATTCCTTGTATTGCCACCGTTCCTGGTCCTCCTGATCCATCTGAACCTCCAGCTAAACCTCCTGATCCTCCTACTCCCACTGAAGCCATGTCTATACATATATATATATATATATATATATATATATAATATAATATATGTGTGTATGTCCAATTAACATAAGATTAATTATATGTAAACGATAATGAAATAAAGAAATATACATAAATAAATAAATTTTATAC
>JBBPBS010001130.1:1356248-1373198 GCA_037974835.1 Cicer judaicum | reverse complement strand
CATACATATATATATATATATATATATATATATATATATATATATATAATGCCTAATTAATTAATTGTCTTCGTCTTGGTCATCTTCATCATCAGTATATTCATTTGATGAGTGATTTAAGTCAATATTACCTTCATCGTTCTCTAATTCATCTATTTCTTGTTCATCAACTGCTTCTCCAATGTGTGACTCATGACAAAGTTGACTAATAGTCTCATCTCCAATCACATGATCCAAATTTGACATTTCATCCATTTGAAATGCTACTTCTTCATTTTGACCTGCTTCAACTTCTTCTATTCCACTCGTTGGTCTTGTTTCGATTGCAGCACACCAACCTTGTTTTGATGGCAAATGGATCAAACCGTGGATATCTTTTGCTCATTCGAATGTCTACAGTATTGGATATCAAATTGATTTAAGTTCCTCTGCTAGATGGATCAAACCACTTACAGTAAAACAACACCACTTTTTTCGCATAATCTAGGAACGTGTAGTCAATTTCATAAATATGCTCAATTATGCCATAAAAATCTTCTACTACACCACTATCAAAGACACTTTTCATACAAACTCCACTGTTAATTGTTTCTTTTCCTTCAGTCCAAGATTCAGTGTGAAATTTGTATCCATTGATGTAATAGGTGTGCCATTCTTTGAAACTTCTACTCGGGCCCATAGATAAGTGCCTTAAGTGGATGTTGATAGGAGTTTGTTCTTCCAGATGCACTTGTTGTTGAAACCATAAAGGGAAATTTGAATGTATATCATCAGATGATTGTCCCGTATTTAAAAATGCCCTGATCGATGACCATAATTATATGGTGAATATCAATTTAATCATATAATAATATATAATTATTTAATAAGATCGGAGAGGAATTTGAAACGTACTCAATGTATGGTTTAACTTCAGTGCAGTTAATCAAAACGTGAACATGTGCCGCATTAAATACTTTGTCGCTTGGCCAGAAAATCGAAAAATCCCTACCAGCATGATGACCAGACAAGCAAAAAACTGATAAAGCATGTGGATGACGTATAACACTATCAGTAGCGTTTCTTCCGTTCACTGGTGACAATGTTTCATTGTTGAAATAATGAGAACAAAAGTGTGTTGTTTCACGATGTAGGTAAGATGAACAAATTGAGCCCTCAACTCTAGCTTTGTTTTTCACCGACCGTTTTGAATAACCCATGAACCTAGAATATACAAAGAGATGTACAATAAGCTCCATGTATATATATATATATATATATATATATATATATATATCACCTTTCAAATGGATACATCCATCTATACTGAACTGGTCCACCAAGCCTAGCTTCACTTGCAAGATGCACTGAGAGATGCTCCATCGAATCAAAAAACTCAGGAGGAAATACTTTCTCCAACTTACATAGAATGATCGGAATGTCATTTTCCATCTTGATCAGATCTTTATCAATGAGTGTTGAAGAACACAAATTCTTGAAATATTGACTCACTTCAATAAGTGGGTTCAATACATGTGTCGGTAAAACACTAAAGGCAATAGGAAGTAAGCACTCTAAAAATATATGACAATCATGACTTTTCATCCCATGCATCCTCCCATTTTCCACATCAGCACATCTTGCCAAATTAGAACAATAACCGTCAGGCGTCTTCAACTCTTTGATCCAACGATAAACAGATTTGGCTTCATCAGTAGATAAATTGTAATTCGCACGAGGTTTAAGGGTCTTGCCCTTTTGTTCCACCAACAACAAATCTGGTCGTCTGCAATATATACCTATGTCTTTTCTTGCTTTGTCATTATCTTTTGTTTTCCCTTTCATATTCATCACAATATTAAAGATGTTGTCAAAGAAATTTTTCTCAATATGCATAACATCGAGATTATGTCTCAAAAGATTATCTTTCCAATACGGTAGATCCCAAAAAATACATCTTTTTGTCCAATTGTGCCATTGTCCGTAACCCTGTGGTTTACAAGCCACACCATTAACAACATGTACCTTTGGCATATCTTTTACTTTATTCCAAACTTGTTCTGGTGTCAATTTCATCGGGGGTCCTAGACTTTCTGCATAGCCCTTCATAAATGCAGCTTTGTTCCTTCTAAATGCATGATCAGCAGGTAAAAACCTACGATGCGAGTCAAACCACGATGCCTTCCCACCAAATTTTAAAGTAAATGCTTTCGTATCTTCCATACAAATAGGAGAAGCTAGTTTACCATGGGTGCCCCATCCTGAAAACATCCCATAAGCGGGGAAATCATTAATGGTCCACATCAATGCAGCTCTCATCATAAAATTTTCTCTCCGAGCAATATCGTATGTCAAGACACCATTCCAAAACCTCTTCAAATCGTCAATCAAAGGTTGTAAATAAATATCAATACCAGTTGTAGGATTAGAAGGACCTGGTATCACAGCAGCTAAGAACATATAAGGTTTAGACATACACATATCAGGAGGAAGATTGTAAGGAGTAACAATAACCGGCCAACAAGAATAAGGAGTAGACGATGCTTGTATGTAAGGCGTAAATCCATCTGAGGATAATCCAAGTCTTACATTGCGTGGATCTGACGCAAAATCGGGATGTATTTGATCAAAGTGTTTCCATGCCTGACCATCAGACGGATGTCGCAACTCGCCTGAATTTCTTCTATTCTCATAATGCCACGTCATCTTTCCTGCAGTTTGCATTGATGCAAACAATCTTTGCAATCTTGATACAATAGGGAGGTAAAACATTGCTTTCCTTGGAATTGATTTTCCCCTACTTACCCTTGAGTTATTCCTTTGGTGATACCTTGGTTCTTGACAAAACTTGCATTCAACTAAGTTTGCATCATTCATACCGAATTCATTGTCATAATACAACATGCAACCTTTAACACAACAATCAATCCTCTTGACACCTAATCCTAACTTTGACACTAACCGTTTCGCATCGTAATAACTTTGCGGCAAACCATCTCTAACAGGTGTTGCGTCTAGCATCATTTTAGTCATCAAATCCAAAGCTAAATCAGGAACATGAAATTGAGACTTTAGACCTAACAGTCTAATACACATTGATAACTTTGAGTTTGAAGAACCTTCAAACAATGGTTTATTTGTCTCTTTCAAAAGACCATAAAATCTCTGAGCTTCTTCATTGGGAAGTCCATCGGTATCATCATATTGATCTTCATTGAATGACAAATTAACCCCAACAGCATCCGAGATCATATAATTCATCGCCTCAAAGTGTTGATAGTTATAATAATCTATACCTAACATGTTAGTACTGCTTGAAGGACCTATGTTATAATTCTCCAAATATGTACTAGTATTAGGCGCGACCGGAGACTCTTCTCCATGATTAGTCCAAATCCAGTAGTTAAGCATAAATCCGTCTGCATACAAATGCACTCTTATTTCATCTTCACTTTTAAACCGTGTACATCGACATAAACAACATGGACATCTCATCCCCCCTTCATCTTGGACAATTTTTTGCACTCTCGCAAAATTGAGAAACTCTTCGACCTTGTTAGCAAAACGTTGTTTAAGACCCTTTCTTCCGGGAAAATTCCTATCGTACATTCAACTACGGTCTAAATCCAACTATCGTGTATATATATATCGATGTTTTATATATTAATTGCTTTATTTTTCAAAAGCATTAATATAAATTTTGACATATTTATATGTCAATTAGGGGAGCATGCATTTGCACACAATATAATATATTATTATCAATACAATAATAAAATATATACCGAATACAATAGTAAAATATATATCAATGCTATCAAAAAATATCAATACTAAAAAAAAAATAATTAAATAAACATTATATATATTTATATTAATTTGCCAACAGTATAATAAATTATAAATAATATAATAACATATTAATACTTATAACAAAAAATAATAATTAATATGATAAATTTTAATAATGTTTTTTTAAAATCAATAATTTTGATATATATGTCAATTAATTAGGGGATTATATATTAATTAATTTGCAAACAATATAATAAATTATTAATCAAGACTATATCATTATACAAACCTATATAAATTTTATAAAACTAATCTAAATATATATATATATATATATATTACTAATCTATATTTTAAAAATAATATATATATATATAAATATATATATATACTAATTAATCTAAATTTAAAATATATAAAATAGTAACTTGAATGCCGAGTAGCGTCTGACTTCAAGCTTCCACTCACGTACGATGCTTGCAAGTCTTCGAAATAATTAACAAGCACTATAAAAATAAAAATCAATAACATTAATTAGTTATATCATATTAAAAAATAAAATTATAAATTAATTACATATATAATATGAATTAATTACATACATAATATAAATTAAACTTACCAAATTTATATGATGAGTAATTTGTAGAGAGAAGGAGGAGAGAATAGTAAGAAATAAGTTTTAGAGAGAAGTTGTATTGTGAAAATGAATTAGGAAGATGAGAGATATATATATAGAATTCGCATTGGGCATTTGTGGCGGCCTTACCCGTCAGAAACGCCAACGGTACATTCCTTTTGTGGCGGCCTTGCCCGTCAGAAACGCCAACGGCTACAAAGGACTTTGTGGCGGCCTTTGCCGCCAGTAATGGTAACGGATATGTCCACTTGTGACGGCCTGAGCGGCCAGAAAACCCAGCTGGCATTGGGCGCCTTTTATGGCGGCCTTGGCAGCCAGTAATGCCACGTCCCCAATCCTTTGTGGCGGAATAGGCCGCCACAAATACCCTGACCATTTCAGTTTTTTGTTACGGATTTGGCCCTCACAAAATTCTTTTTTGTGGCTGTAAAAGCCCTCAAAAAATCCTTAATTTTTTACCTGGATTTTGTGGCTGCCTAAGCCCTCACAAAATCACAACATTAGGCAGCCACAAAATCCAGTTAAAAAATTAAAAAATTGTGAGGGCTTTTTCGGTCACAAATTTGTGAGGGTTTTATTCGGCCACAAAATATTTATAAAATTGGCCACAAAATAGAGAAATTCTTGTAGTGCTCCATCTCTGCATCTGAACCTCCTTCTAAGAAACCCAAACAATCCACTCCTCCTCTACTTTCCCCTGAACACTCCAAACTTTTTACTGCCAAATGGGCTCAACGCCCAGTAGGAGTTGGTCGTGTCTTTCTGTTGGATAATCTGGATGTAAACAGAATTGCTGTTCAGCATCACACTGATGCTCTTAGGTGGACATCTTTCCTACAGACTTCTGAATCTTATTATCCAGACGTTGTTCGTTCTTTTTATTGTAATGCCCAGACCTTTGCTGATAAATCTCTGTTCATTTCCAAGATTAAAGGTGTGGAGATCCAACTCACTCCAGATATTCTGGCTTCTATTCTCCAGCTCCCCACAGAAGGCCCATCTGTCTTTGGAGAACATTGGTACTCAGCCTTGAGCCTTCGCAAGACTGATGTCCTCTCTGACCTCTTTGAAGAAGATACCACTCGGCACCTCTCTACTTATCTTCAACCTCTTCCTAAGGTTTTTAATAATATGTCCCAACATACTCTGATAATGATGCTTTGCTCATCTATCATCTCCTCCACTACAAACGTTTGAATCTACCTTATGTGATCCTACAACACATGATATGTGCAGCCACCAAGGATTACAGAAAGAACACTATACCTTATGGCATGGTCTTAACAAAGATTTTTAGGCATTTTGGAGTCTCCCTCACCTCTGAATCCTCTATGGTCAAGGTCTCCAAATTTTCAACAAAAAATCTCTCGCACATGTGTAAAACTTCATCTACTTCAACTCCTACTCCTACACCATCCTTTCCCACCTCCTTAAAACGAAAACGATCAGCAGGACGGCGTCCCACTACCATTCCTGTTCCCCTTCCTTCTACTGACCCTACAGACAAAACAGCAACACCTCCACCACCAAAATGTTCCTCACTCATTCCAGAACATTCTCCACCTCAACCGGTTCATTCTCCACCAACAACAGAACATTCTCCACCTACCCCAGAAGATTATCCAATACACTGCCCTCCTTCATCAACTCCAGTGCCTCAACCATCTACTCTTCCATCCTCAAATGTTCCCTCTTCCTCTCAACAACTTCCCTCACCTCCTCACGACTTTAGTACTTTCGTGTCTAATCCCCTTCTCTCTACTATGTCTCCTATATTTGTTTCCCCTCAAAAAACCAGCTCTTCTATCTTTGGAATCAGTCAGTTTTTAAACCTTTCAGTCATTGTTGGACCTTCTCACACATCCCTTAGTTCGTTACCCTCCATCTCATCCTCCTTTGCCTCTTTTCCATCCATCTCTCCCACGCCAATTCCATCCCATACTGTAGTTGCTACCACCTCTCATCCTACTACTAACATTCACCCCTCTCCTTCCATAACTGAACCTTCCAACTCTGACATAATGGCTACACTTCAAATCATTATGGCTCGACAGGTTCAGCATGATCAGGAAACGACTAGTTTGAGAACTTGGTTGGCCGATCATCTCGCTCCCGAGCTGGGAATCCCACCTCCACCTCCTCCTCAGATTCCTCCTCCATCTCAAGCTCCTCATCCTGGGAAATCCTCCTCATCAGAAGGATCTTCTCCTTCTTTAGCTTCTTACTTTCTTTTATATTGTATTTTTGATTGACAAAGGGGGAGAATTAAGTTAGTTTTTAAATTCTGAATTGTTTATGTATTTCTGCTTGCAATCATGTACCTTTGTTCTTAGTATTAATGAAAAACCAGTTTATGGCATGTTATGTTTTAAATTCTGTAAAATTAATACTGCATAAATTGAGGGGGAGTCTGTAAAACTCCTACACATACTTGATATTAGAATCAGAATTAAAATCTAAATTAACATGCTTGTAATCATCAAAAAGGGGGAGATTGTTGAGACAAACTCTATAATTAAAGTTTTGATGAAAACAAACAAAGGTTAATTAAGAAAGTTAATCATGATTCTAAAATATTATGTTAATTTAACTGGTGCTTTTGAGTGAATTTAATTAAAGACAGAATCAAGAAAAGCAAAGGAAACAAGATCATTCTGCAGCAAAACAGATAATGATCGCAAGCTTCACGATTTGTTCATCACAGCATGTTGCTTAAACTTTTTCTACATCTTTATCAAAGAATTTGCCCAGGAAATCTATTCAGATCTAATCAATACATGGCAAGGAACAAGTAGGATTCATCCAGGCTCAAAAAGGCTATTTGATCTCAAAATTAAAAGGGTTCAAAGATAGACAAAAGTCATGACAACTTGAAGAACTCCAAAAGTTCAAATGTCAAGAAAGCTCAATCAATCTTGACATATGACAAGAAAATTACAAAGGAAATCCAGGTTGATCAAAACGGGAACTCCAGAATGATCATTTAAGCTCAAGAATGTTCATTCTATAAAACCCAGAACGTTTAACGTTCTCCGTTTTCTGCACATCAACAGCAGCCTTGCATTCTCTCTGTTTCATCTTGCAATTCTTCTCCAATCTTCTCTAGCTGCACTCAAGACTCAAGATGGAGAATGTATCAACCAAGATCAATAAAGAAACATCAAGGGTGCTGGCAGAAAAGTACAGGACTGCATTAAATGCTAAATCCAAAAGTTAAAAAAGGCTATGTCATAGCATGATTAGTTTATTCAAAAGTACTATCTTAAACCAGAAAATGCATGGCCTCTCCAACAGATCTTTCGTACTTATCCAGTACATCTTTGGCCTATAAATAGAATGCCATTATCTAGTATGAAAGCAAGAAATTCAAGTGCTAAGTAATCCACAATATACAATCATACTTAAGCTTGAAATTCTGCAAAGCAGATGCAACATCATTTTCTGCAATTCGCGAAAGAGTTACTGCTGCACATTCATATATCAGCTGCGAAATTATTATTAGATCCTTTGTAAAGAATCTATTCTCAAATAAGAGTTGAGTAATATCAGATTCTGTCAAAATCAATCATTTGTAAAAACTCAAACTATAAGAGTTCATTCATAGTTTGTTTAAAGATTGCTTCCTATCAAGGTTATATAGGTGTTGTTGTTACCTTCTGGGAGGAAGGTAATTGTTTTGGAAATAGATCAAGGTTGATCTATACTAGGTGTTGTAAGATTAAGAAGGTTCTTCGTTTTAAACACTTAGTGGAAAATCTCACAGCATGAGGACTGGACGTAACCCACATTGGGTGAACCAGGATAAATTTTTATGTGGTATTCTCTTTCCTATCTCTTTCTTTGTTATACTGAATTGATTAAACAAGACAAAAGATAAACTGATTTTCTGTTTAAAACTAATCAAGGAACGTTCTCTGTTTTACAATTAAAATCAAGAACGTTCTCCGTTTTCTGTTTTCGAAACCAAGATCAATCTTGAGCTATTTTCTTAAGTTTTTAGCATGAATTTTTAAAAGGTGCATTTACATTTCAAACCCCCCTTCCTTGTAAATCAACTTTTCTACTTCAATTTGTGCAACCTTCATCATCATCGAGTTCATAATCTTCTTGTTCATAATTTGTAGCATACCCCCAACAAAAGATCCACCAGCCCTCACTACTGCTTCTCAAGCCCATATTGAGTGAACGCTTGGGGATGATGCTGGTGGAATAAATTAAGCTCCTAACTGTTTTTGCATGGAGTTAGTTACCATTCTTAGAAGCTATATATATATATATATATATATATATATATATATATATATATATATATATATATATATATATATATATATATATATATATATATATATATATGATAGTTTCTCATTGTAAAAGGAGAGTTAATCATTCTGTCATTATTGAGTGAAAAGAAACAAAAGGCACATGAGAGGAATAGATAAAATGTATATTATCTTTCAAGATCATAGTGAAATTTCATAAATTGGATCTTGTCCTCCAGATATAGGAGAAATCGGAACTGAGTTACCAATCTTGTGTGTATTGATTTCTATCTTTTTTGCCTTATTTTCAGAATCTTTGATAAGTTCTAGTTTTTGTTAGTTTCTGTTTTGAAGTATTAATTTTGGTAACATTGTTGAATGTAGTTTCAATTGATCAACAATTAGAAGATCAAATCTAATAGATAGGTTGCAACTTCGAACTTCAATAATGTTATTGGAGATCAATGATGCAAATATAAATTCCTTTATAAATGTTCAATGAGTTTTAAGTTTTTCTCCTAATTTGAAACAATATTTTCTCGCCTAAAATTCTTTCTAATAAAAAAAATAGAGGAAAAAAATTATATTGTTATTATGAAGTACACATTTAAAGGCAAAAAATTGGATTTTTCTAATGTGTATTTTTTTGTTTATAAATTAGATTGTATAATTATCACAAGAAAGTCATTTATAGTTGTAACATCTCAAATTCAAATCGGCGAACTTAACAATATCGGTATTTGCAATTAAAAAAAAGCTAATAATAGAAAGAAAAAAAAAACTAGTATCGAACAACATAAATGCGACGGTACAAAACACTATTAAAAAGAAAAGGCTTAATTGCACTTTTGGTCCCCCTATTATAGGTGAAAATTGAAAGTAGTCCCCTTATTTTGTTTGTCCCCATTTTTAGTCTCCAAACTGAATTTGATGTCAAATCATGATGAGTTGTCATTTTTTAATGACGTGTCAATAAATAGGTAACGTGGCAGACGCTTACGTGGAATAAACTTATTATTATATTATTTCTGATTAAAAAATATAATTTTTATTTTCAAAAATCATTTTAATAATTGTGAAATATTTTTAAAAATATAATTAAATTGTTAAAATTAAATAAAATTAAAATAAAATTGCAGAACCCTAAGGAGAACCCTAAAGCCCCAAATCACCAAATCATCCAAATCATATGAACATGTTTCAAGCTAAAGCCCCAAATCTTTGAACCCTAAAGCCCCAAATCATACTATAATTGATTTTCTGTAACTGTTATAGGGTCGTTGCTTTCTAAAGAGATGTCTCCCGCATCCCGATCCAAGTCTAAAGACAAAAAGGTTTACAAGGAAGCTCAAAAGGCTTCTGCAAAATCCACAGGATCTGGTAATGCAGCAGCGGGTATTCCAGCCAGTGCATACAACCCATTATTAGGAACATTTCATACTCTGGATGCATCACAAACGCCCTCCACCTCACCAATACATTCAAATGGTCGTTTTAGGAATATAGACGAGACAGATGAACATCCTGGCAGCTCGGTGGTAGCTGGTGTTGAGTATGATTCTGTTTCTAACAATGGTAGTTGGTCTGGTGAGTCCGAAGACCATAAAGAGAAAACGAACAGGAACAGTTGCACGATTTGGGGCTTTAGGGTTCAAAGATTTGGGGCTTTAGCTTGAAACATGTTCATATGATTTGGATGATTTGGTGATTTGGATGATTTGGGGTTTTAGGGTTCTGCAATTTTATTTTAATTTAATTTTAATAATTTAATTATATTTTTAAAAATATTTCATAATTATTAAAATGATTTTTGAAAATAAAAATTATATTTTTTAATCAGAAATAATATAATAATAAGTTTATTCCATGTAAGCGTCTGCCACGTCACCTATTTATTGACACGTCATTAAAAAATGACAATTCATCATGATTTGGTATCAAATTCTGTTTGGGGACTAAAACTGGGGACAAATAAAATAGAGGGACTATTTTCAATTTTCACCTATAATAGGGGGACCAAAAGTGCAATTAAGCCAAAAGAAAAAATGGGCCACTTGAAAAAGTACAACTAATTTGAGAGTATTTTACCATGCACCCCACGCCTAAATCTCTCACCCCCTAAATCAATGTAAAAATATGATTTTTCTCTTTTAATCTTCTATAAACTCTTCAATTTTTTAAACACTCATTTTTCACCCCTCCTTTGAAACTTTAAAGAACTTACCATAAATTTCAAATGTTTCCAAATTTTTGAAAAAGTGACATTTTGAAATAAAATTTTTCAAATTTTTTAAATAATTTGAAAGTTTCGAAATATAAATTTTCTAGATTTTCAAAAGTTTCGAGCAATATGAAAATTTTGAAATTTTTCATAATTGGAAACTTTCAAAGCTTTTTATATTTAGAAACTTTCAAAATGTAATCCTTATTTTGAAAATTTGAAAGTTTCAAATATTTTTGGAAGTTTTAAATTTTCGAAATAAGGATTACATTATTAAAATTTAGAAAGTTTCAAAATTTTCGAAATCTAAAAAATTTCTATTTCAAAAGTTTTGGAAATCTAAAAAATTTGAAAGTTTTTATATCGAAAATATGAAAAATTTGAGTGCACTTACTTTTTTTATTTAAAAAATATGGAAATATTCGAAAGTTATGGTGAATTCTTTAAAGTTTTGAAAGATGGGACTGAAAAAATGAGTAGAATTTTGTTTGAAGGTTTTATAGAATGGCAAAATTGTATTTTCACAATAATTAATGGATGGTAGGTTTAGATGTAGGGATACATGATAAAATATTTCTAATATAATTGAAAATGTAACAAGTCTCTAACATGATGTGTTTTTGGAAAATAAAAAAGATTTATCAAAGGTAATTGTTTTTTTAAACAATGTGAAAGTTTAAATGCATTTTTGTTCCTTTATTTTGTTTAAATATTAATTTTTATAATTGAATTTTTGGTCTATTTATTTTACAATTTGTAGAATTTGTGGGTCCTTTTATATTTTTCGATGTTGTATGTTCATTAACGATGTGATTATAATATGACAAAAGTGAATTGAATAACAAAAGATCTATGTCATTAATCTATATTTATTTCGTTAGTTTTTATTTGACAAAGTATTAGGAACGTCTTTATTATCAGTAACATAATAAAATATTATGATGGAAATAAGAAAATTGTTGAACATAATTTTATTATATTCAATTTAGCTGGATCACATTATTATCATGTCAGTAATAAAAATGACACATCATAAAAAATGAAAGAAACCAGCAATATTTCATAAATTATAAAATAAAATAACCAAAAATGCAATTTTAAAAATAGATGGTCAAAATTACATTTTACAACAGATAAAAGGGGTGGATTAGATTTCATTTTACAACAGATATTCATACAGAAAAAGAGAATATAAAAACGATGCTAGAGTTCCAATTAGTATCATAATGAATACTGATGTTAAAAAGAAAATATGTAGTAAAACATAAAATGATCATACTACCATTGACTTATAAATCTAAAAGGTTTAATAGCATGTCATATAAGAACGATAATTGGATTAGAATCTTGTCTCAATTTTGAGTTGTGTATGAATTAAAATAAGATTAATAAATATTACACAAATAATAGTTCATATATATATATAATGTAAATTTATGTATCTTACATCTCAGAAGATATAAAGTAAGAAGGTGATTTTGATTCCCATTTCTCAAATTAAGGTGTAACTCAACTGATTGTGAATTGGGACATCTTGATAGGTTTGAGAATAAAATTTCAATGTTCAATTTCTAACTATTATTTTAAACAATCTAGTTAATTATTGTATTAAGATTTTTTTCTTCACCCAAATTTGAATTTGATACTTTCAATTATTTAATTTTTAACTCAAATTAGTTGAATTACTCTCTAAATATTAATATAACATATTATCAATTAGCATTTTTTGTCTTAATATTTTTAACTTACTCACACATTTATGTAATCGGGACGATTTGATCAAGACAGAATGATCTAAAAAAAATGTAAATTTCAAATTTTATTTTATAATTTAAATACCAATTTTAAATTTTGATCGAACGATCTCAAATATCTAACTATATGAATGTATAATTGTCTTAACTGTAGAGAATCTGAATTCGTAACTATGTTGCACTTGACATAATTTGTGTTTAGGTGTTCTTAGATTTGACTCATTTAAAATGAGTGAATCAATAGTTGAGATTACAACCATTTATATTAATCATCCATGTGTCTAAATAAAAATTCAGTTATTTAATGATCAATAAAATATTATTCATTTGATTCTTTTGAGTAAATTGCTCATTTTAAACTAACAAAATCCTTTGGTTCCATATTTAATATTATTTTTTTCTTTCATAAAATAAATTAAGGTGACGAAATCCTTTATCACGGATTTTAGTGATATACTTTTGGATTCCCATCATATATAAACAATTAAACGAAATCCAATTTTAATTTAAACTCAAATCATAAATTTGATTAAATAAACTATTAAATAAATTTTGTTTTTTAACCATATTATTAATAGGAAGTACCAATCAACTTTGTTAATGATTAATTTTTATTTGGGAATTTAACGAACTGGAATTATCTCTTCTTTCACCTACATTTTTTTCATTTACAAAATTAAAAGTCAAAATCTTACTAACATAGTAGTCTAGTTCACTCAAACCAATGTAAACTATTTAATTGCCAACATAACTTAAACGTATGTTCTTAATATAAAATCATAATAAAAACAAGAAGTCACATTTCATCAAGAAAAAAACAACAATTAGTCACATCTCCTTACAAAATGTACACATTTCATATAAATTTCTCCTTATATATATAGTGAAGAAACAAATACTTGCACGCATATTATTCCATACATTTGAATATTTTTCATTAGCAATTAAATAATTTTTTTTATAGTTCACTTAGTTTTTTACGTAGTCACGCTAAATTATTTTGCTACCTAATGTAAGTGCTGAAGATAATGAATCAAGAAGTATTTTCTAATTAATTAATAATTTAAAAACGTTATGTACCAAAAAAACTAATTCAAAAACGATAACCAACCGTATAGAGCATAAACATAATACCAATAGTAGTTAGATGTAATAGTAGTCAGAGAATAAAATACAATGCTGGATTTCTAAAATATATTTGAAACTTTTGAATAGCGTTGAATTTATATAAAAAAATTAAATGAATTAATGTATCACTTAGTTAAGTAGTTGCAATGTTTGAGTTTAATGCATTTGTTATTTATCAAATAGATGCATAGTTAAGTTACCAATGGTTACATACTCTTTAAAAAGTTGTTTTCTTTCACCAATTATTATGAGTTTCTCGATAAATAAAGATACTTTAAATGCAGAAATAAGAAGACAAAATTCATGTTACATAAGTTAAAATTCTATCAAATATATTTGAGTCATTTTTTATTTTCTCTAATACACGAGAATAAATGAAAAAACATTATTTGATAAACTATCATTGATCCATAACTTTGATGTGAATGCTGCTTAACATGTTTACATACAACATATATGAATTGATGAAGACGAATCAAACCTAAAGCTTACTATGATACACACACTTTGAAATTTATTCATTATCTTTTTCTTCAAGATTTGCAGCATACTTCAAACAAAAAATCCAACATAAATAGGGGTGGTGAATAAAATACACTACCTAATAGTAGATATTTTATTTTACACAGAAAATGGAAGTGGAATGAGAAAGAGAACCTATTGTTAGTTACTTAAATGGAGTAGAAGAAATGGAGTAGAAGAGGATGGTTGTCATTGACGAAGGTTGTTCAAGGATAAAAACCAAAAATGGTAAATGTTATTGTTTAATTATAAACAAATCATGAGAGATCTTGTGTACTTGAGTGTCATTCAACCAAAGTTCACTTTGTTGTTTATTTGATTAGTAGATACCTAGAAAGGTCCATTAAAATTCACATGGATCAATAAAAAAAATATATAACAATTTAGTAATTCGATTATTTTTCGTTTAAGAGACGAAAATTCATCTCATTTGTCGAAGAAATTTTTTTATAAAGATAATTTAATACTAAACAATAATAGATATTTCATATTCGATAAAATAAATATAAAAAAAATATTAAAATAACTTTTCTTGAACAAGGATACTATGTAAAAATAACATACAAACAAATGTGTTTTTATAATGCATAAAAGACACATGGTATAACAATTTATGAATACTTGATTAGAAATTCATGAACATAGCAGCCACTAGTTTTTAGGGCATGTTTGTTACATAGTACTAGAGTTGTCAAAAAAAATCTCAATTTCAATTTTTTTTTATTATTAGACTTTTTGTTAAAATAATTTTTTTATGTCTCGACTCATTATTTTATGAGGCTTAATGAAGGGGGTTCAGGGGTTTATTGCCCCCAATATTTTGTTGAGTTTGAGATTTTTTTCTTGTAATTATTTCAAATTTTATTTTTTTCTTAGAAAAATTTTAAATTATTTTATTTCTCAAAAAATTCTAAAAAAATCAATACTTTTTCGCAAATAAAAAAATTTGAAAAAAAAATTATCAGCGAAAAAATAAAAAATAAAATATTAACTTTTTTTTTTTGAAAAATTAGGCTTAGAGGTCCACTAAGTCCACAAAAATTTAGGGGGCTTTTAGTGATGGGAGCATGCTTTTTTGGAGTCTTTTAAATTATAAATTTTTTTGACCCCTCCAACATGTGGAAAGGAGCCTATAATTAGAGGTTTGTCAAATTGTCAACTAACTCTACATAGTACCCCTCTATTGCAGTTGTTGTTGTTGTATGGAAATGAGAAATTTTAAGTTACTTTATAAAAATATTATCCATTAATGGTATGAGAATCATAAATTAAAAGAATTGAAAACAAAAGGAGTAATAAATGGGCCACGGCGAAGGTCGGCCCAATTCATGTTGAGGCTTTAAGTGAATTATTATATAAGACTTATAATGAATTTTTTAAATTTTAACTTGACATCATCATTTCATTAATATATTTGATATCATGTAATATTTCTTCTTCAATTAATTTAATATTATTGAGACTTGAAATAATATTAAATTTAGAAAAAATTTATATATTTTAATTTTAAAAATATTAAAATCTCTGCCTTTTTTATTAAGTAATTTTTCTTTAGGCATTTTGATTAATTAAAAATTTTATTTTTCATAGATGCTAGAGCAGATTACTTTAGTGGTCTTACCTTTGATCGCCATGGATCAAGCATGATAGAAAAAGAAGTATTTATGGTTAATTTGTATTGAAAAATGACATATAATTTATATAATTTAAGACAAAATATATTTTATAAAATGAGATATAATTTAGGACGAAAGAAATTTAATAAAAGTGATTTTATGTTTGTTTACTTTAATAAAAATTACATTACTTTTTTTTTAAAAAAATATCCACTAAAAAATTATTTTTTTTCAAAATATTTAAAAATAATTTGTATGAAAAAATATTCACAATTATTTTTATTTGAAACAGTTTTTTTACTATTTTTGGAATTTGTTATTATTTTCTTTAGAAAAAGTGATTATTTTTAATCAACCTCAATAATAGCTAAAAACATTATGCAATTAGAGAGATGTGGTCACTAGTGAGTGAAAACTAACTTTTAAAGGATGCGAATTATATGGAAAATGGAATAATAATAGGTGGTCACAAGTTGCACTTACATAATAGGATTCCAAGTGTTTGGTAGCCAGCCATTTTGTGATTTCACCTTAATTTTGTATCCATTTTATCTCATGTTTGAATTTACTTTAATTAAAGCTAATTCATTCAATAAAATCAAATCTTAGACTTCGTAAAACAAAATAAACACTTGGCTGTCGTCTTAAGAAATATTCGCTCCAATCATAAATATAAATAAAAATTATGATATATTTTATTCAAAATTACAATTGAATATATTTTGATTTTTGCTTAGTCAAATACATCTTCACTTATGTATAGAAAAAGTATTGAAATAAATATAAAATACATCATACATGTTCGTTTATTTTGTCTAAAAATTATCTTTTATTTTAAATTAAATGTACACCATTATCTTTATAATACATTTCATTAAAAAAAATAAACAAAAAATTCATGCATTGTACTTTTTTTTAATGAGATAAGCAACCAACCTCATTCCAACTTCCATGTCAATAATATAATGGAAACATGTGTATTTTTTTTTTTTAATGAAATGGGTAAAAATGAGTAATTGTAAGTTACTTAGAG
>JBBPBS010001130.1:1317027-1347240 GCA_037974835.1 Cicer judaicum | reverse complement strand
AAAAAAAAAAAAGAGTTGACAACATCCTAATCAGTTATTAAAATAATAATAATAATAACATCATCAAACTATTTCCATAGCTTATCACTAAAGTTAGGTCATTGAGTTGGAATTAACTTTTTATCCAGCAATTAGGAGAGGAAAATGAAGAAAAAAAAACAGGACCTAAAATGATGCAGGAGCAGTTTGGACATTGGATAATCTTGAAGCAAAATCATGCCATGAAACAATAAAAAAAAATGCAATATTTGCCTTACAGAACAGCATAGAACATCCAGTTCCACTTCCATTACACATTTAAACAATTAATCTATGAGTGATAGTACAAATCAGAATGGAATTAGGTTATTAGTGATTGATTCCATTCAATGTTTGAACCAAGTTGGCAAGTGCTTTTGTAGATGACCCAAATTCTCCAAGTGCATCCCTAGCCATGTCTTTGAACTTTAAACTATTCTCCCTTATTTCACTCCCTCTTTCAGATTCCATCAACTCTCTCACCCTTTTTTCCACTTCTTCTCCACTCACAAACCTATCTCCTTCCCTTTGCTCCACCCCAACAGCAACCTTCATGTCCTCCACCATCACATTCTTATTGACATGTTGCTCTGCATACAATGGCCATGCAATCATTGGCACTCCAGCAACCACCCCTTCTAACACAGAGTTCCACCCACAATGACTGACAAACCCACCGATGGATTCGTGACTTAAAACCTCCACTTGTGGGGCCCACGACCTCACCACCAGGCCCCTCTCTTTGGTTCTCTCTATAAACCCATTTGGCAAAACAGAATCCAACTCAAACTCCCGTATTGTATCATCAACTTGATTCACTCTAGAATTTTCTTGTACTGGCCTCTTCACAACCCATAAGAATCTGTGTCCACTTCTCTCCAATCCTTCAGCTATTTCCTTCAATTGTGTCACATTGAACGTTCCGCGGCTTCCAAAACACAAGTAGACCACGCTTCTACTCGGTTGTTTATCTAACCATGACAACCAATCTTTGTTGTCCCTTGCTTCATCTGATTTACATTAAAACAATCAGTGCTTCATTTTTTTTAGGTAAAATAACTTCAGTATAATTATTAAAGATCAAAACAAGAACAGCACAAGTGGTGCTATAACTTTAAATTAATAGATTCTATTTGTAAGGCCAATGTCTACTTTCATTACAGTGAAAATAAACTGATTTTGAGATAACAAAAAAAACTGCTACATAATATATATTTGTTTTTGTATTGATAAATTTGATGACTAATTGTTACTCGTCCGATACTTCAGCTCAATGGAAGTGGATATGATGCACACAATTAATTTATGAAATTTCCTTACTAGCATTCATAGAAAAAGTAATTGAGTTGGTTTGAATGAACTTATCATATGTCACTTTTACAAGAACAAATTAAAACCCTCTTGCAAGAACATATAATTGATAGTCTCTAGTACAAGGTTAAAGCTTCTCTGACTTAATTTTATCATAAGACCACATATTTCACATTTTTTTGCCAAGGTAAAGAGAATGCATTTCATTAAACTTAAAAGCCAACGGCACAGTACAAACAACCCACAACCATAATACAATAACAAAACAAACAAATCAAGCAAAAAAAAAAAACCATGAAAATAGTAGAAAACACTTTATTCATATCAATTTTACATTTCATTAATTTTACTCTTTATCTTTAGGAAGTATGAACGGTCCATCTAACATTGGTTGTTATTAAAGTGAGAAAATCAAAGGTCGAAGGAAACACCCATGATTTACTATGCATGTAGTGGCTAAGTGTTCTCAGCTCTTGGATAAATTCTATGGTTGATATTAGACGAATTAAACTGCAAGACTATGTAGTGTTCAGACAAGTATTAGATCCAACTCGTCTAAAATAAGAAATTCATTTTAGTGTGTAAAGTAGGCATTATCAACTATTGAAAAACATCAACAAATCGAATACAAATATTATAAATAAATCTTAACAAATTATGAGTATGTCGAAATGACAACTTAAAAATTTTCAGATTTTACATTTTACTCATTTTAGAGAATACGAGAGAAGTCGTATTCGTAAATATTCCAATTTAGATCCTATGCAGCAATCATATTTTTAATTCAAATTATATCTTGATCTAAGTTTCAAGATTTAGCAGCATAACAGCAAAGCATGAAAGTTCAAAAAGTTCATTCTTCATTTTTGTTATGTGCCAAGATGCCAAATTCTAAGGTCCACGGTAGACTGATACTTGAAAACTTTTCAAAACTCAAACAGACGTTATCTTAGGAAAGTAGAAATTTACTATCCTCTTCATTCTTTGACTTGAGAAAGCAACTTGATTATTGAAACTCGTTTGATAAAAACAACGGAAAAACAAATGTATATCCATCAAAACTGAACTTGTCAAAGCAACACCAATTAGGTCAACTCTCAACCATAAAGACAAAAATAACCATGACCTTTAACTGACGAGGAGTGTCAATGATCATCATCAAAATTTCGAATGATTTAAACACTGATCCACAATAAACAATATATTGTGTTAGTCCGCGTAAACACTCACCTTTACATAGTAACTAATCTCACACGGCCTGTCTTCGTGATCTATACAAATGCACGAGCATTTTACTAATTCAATAAATAAAGTCAAAGGCAAATGGAAATTTTGAAACTAATCTAAATTTACTGCAGTAAAAAATACACACTAATTCATTAATCTGTATCATTGGTAAGAGTTTGATCGACTCACATAGATTTGAATCAAGATCAATTACTATATCATGAAGTTATAGTGTGGGTTCTTAATCCAAAAGTCATGTAATTTTACTTTAATATAAACAAAAATAATAATGAAAATATTAATTTAGATAGATTATTAACATTTAAACTTTTCAGTCATAATAAAAAGTCAACCTGATTGTTGAGCGTCAGCAATCAACGGTCCGATGCAATAAACAGAAGGAGTAGTTCGTTTGAGATCCGGAAAACACGCACCATCTTCAACAGCCTTAACCGCCACAGCTTCAAGTTCACAAAAAGTATTCACAACAATTCCTTTCGCCATCGAAAGATGCTCACAGAAATACAACATCTCCCAATAAGCAGGATCTTCCCTATCTAGCAACGGTTCCGGCATCAGCGTCGCATTCAACGCCGCATTTCCCGGCGCGTAAATCTCAACTCCAGCCATATCCTTAAACGACGCCGTCGTTTCAGTATGAATCTTCGGGAAGTAGGAATAGAGAGCGAAAACAGCAGCTCCTGAAGTGAAGAAGTAGTAAACAGGAATTCCTATGGCGGAAGCTATTTCCATGGCGGAAGTGCAGAAGAGATCGATAATAAAAGCATTGATAATGGTTTTGGCAGTTAGTTGACGGAGTTTGGATTCGACGTTGACGGCGTTTGCTTTGATGAATTGGAAGGCGGTGGCGGCTAAGGATTGAGTGTTGGAGTGAGTAACGGTAACGGAGGGAAAACGGATGAAGGAAATGGAAGGGTGAGAAGTTGAGATTCGGTTGATGTATGAGTCTATGGAAGGATGGTCTAGAAAGCCAGTTGTGAGAAGAATTGTGATTGAAAATTGATGATGAATGAGAAGTTTGGCTAATTCTACCATGGAAATTATGTGACCTATGCCTGGTGATGGATACAATACTATTTTTGTTGTTTCCACCATTTTTATTTTTATTTTGGTAATACAACACAAATGAATGGTGAGTGAGTGGAACTGTGTAAGATGATTTTCTTGTTTGATTGTATAAGCAGAGAGAACAATAAGTTGATGATATATAATGTCAAAACACAGTAAGTTTTTAGGAAATAATTTTTTCAAATTTGATGCCTACACTCCTCACTATAGTACCTTACAGTTCTATTTTTTCAAACAAAATCATATTTATAATATTTTTTAATTTTATTTATTCTTTTCATTATCATTTTTAACCACTCAAAACTCCCATATTACAAAATCATCATAACTCATATATCATAACTTATAATTATTTAAAACTTACTCATAACTTGCACCCATCACTTCACTCTTATGTGATGAAAGTGATCCAAAAAAAATATGTTTATTGTTTTATTTTTTAGTTCGTTAATTTTTTTAAAATTTAGAAATTTTATGTGAACTCAGTTCACGTACGTTGTAACATTAAGTAAACTGAAATAGTACGTGAACTAAGATCACGTAAACGTATTTCAACTAAGTTCACATATATTGTAAAATTGTAATAATTTTAGCTAGTACGTGAACTGAATTTATGTAAATGTACTTGAATTGAATTCACCTATCAATATTGTATAATCTTGAATTTTTTATGTCTCTTTTTTATGTTGATGAAGATGAGGATGAGGATGAAGATCAATATTAAGAGATGTTAGAGTTTTGAAGATAAAGATGAATGAATGAGATTAGACTTAAAAATTTAATAAATATATAAAGGTATTTTGAATAAGTTTTTTTTTTTTTTAAATGAGAGACGTAGATAATAAAGTGAAAAATATAGATAATATTTTTGTAATTTTTTCATATTTATCAACCCTATGAACACCAAAAATGAAATAGAGCGAAAAGTCTGGTAATTATGAAATAATGTAATGTGATAAAAAGAAAAAAGTTTAATTGATATTCAATAACACTTACAAAACTTCTTACAATTAACTATTGATATCATTATATAAATTTTGATCGGTGAAAACTTCCATTTTTAAATATGTTTTTTTTTAATAGTAACTTAATTAAAAAAATCTTTCATAGTATACATTTATCATATTTAGATGATGGATGTTCGTGATTACATGCGAATTCTTATATGGTCCAGGGGAATAAATAGTTCACGGTGGACAAATATTAGCCACAATTATATCAAATAATCTCATAAACTTTTACTATAATCTATCCACACCCAATCTCAGGGTAAAAAATAGGTTGCAACCGAGAAAGCAAACGCAATAAAAAGTAAAATGATGTGATGGTTACTGATTTATGTCGTTTTAAGGATGTGAATATTTTTTATAGAAAATGGTTATGACATCCGTAACGAAACCTCGTTTTTATAAAAAGAAAAATATAGAATCTTGTTTCTTCCACCTTAAATGGATAAAAACATATTTTTAGAAGGTATATATAAATAGTATCTTATCTTACTTTTTAGTTTTGTTTCTCTTATCTCTCTATTAATATTGTATTTTATATAATAGTATAAATAATATTAATAAGATTTATATAATTTTGTAATTAATTCATACTACGACGACGACAATTCGTAATGCAACAACTACAAAATTTCTTAACGCGGCCATAAACGCAACTGCAACTGCTATTTAAAATCTTGATTTTACTTTCTTTCCTTTCTACTCTCCTATCTCAATCCACGCTTCGTCGTTCTGTGTCAATAACTGATTCATTTGTGAATGATTAAAAAAAAGAGATTTGTGTGTCGACTATTATTTATATACACATATCAAATCTAATAGTGATAGACGTGAGAAGACGTATTTTAAATAACTCAAGTCTCATATTAACAATAAAAAATAAAAAATAAAAATAGATCAAATGATATTAATAATTGAGAAAGTACGACGTACATTAAAAAGTCGGTAGACTACATTTAATTAATCAGCTAATTAATTAATTAAAATAATCATATTATAAAGCAAACTAATGTGCTCCACAAAAACTACTTGCATTTGGTTATATTGAGCTAAGTTCTGATTTCTCAATCACTATTTTTACTAAATACATAGTATGCAATAAATGCGCTTTATTATACTTGAAAAATAATGAAAAATTTAACAAACTAAGTATATATTAATAGTTCAACAAAATAAAAATGCAACCACACACAATACACTTAATAATGCAACCACACACAATACACAATACACTTAAACTAATTTATATTTATAAATCAAAACCAGTTTAGAAATACAATAAACTTGATTTAAAAATAATTTTTAATAATTAAATAAAATTATTAATGTGGTCTACTACGGTTCAATTTTGCACCTCAAAATATAGTCATTTTGGTAAAATAAAATCATAAATATCATTATTGTTCATAATTAATTTAAAAGAATTTCTATTATATATTTCTAAATTGAATAGTTTTACTATATTTTCTATCTAAACCAATAATAGACTCTATTTAGATAAATAGTTTAATTAATTAAAGTACTTATTGCAATAGCATACAAGTCTAGTTGTTATAAATACTATTGAAAAATGATTTTGGTATTCAATTATTTTAAGATTATTTTTTAAAGATATTTAAGAAAAACATAAGGTATTTTATGTTTGTTTGTTGTAGTGAAAATAATTTTTTTATTTAAAATAAGGCAAAATATATTTCCCTAGTCTTTATGTTTCAAGAAATTAGTCTTTTATAATTTTTTTTTTAACAGTTAGTCTTTAAGTAACAAATTTTTTGAACTGTTATCCGCATCTTTGCTTTGACACTAATCCCATTGACACCATTTTTTCTATTTTCATTTTTTAAGGAACAATAACGGGTTATCATGGCATTCCACCGGACAACGTTACTCTTGGGCATTTCATCGAACACCTTACGTGCTGATTTAATATCTCCATTGTTAGCATAAAAATGAATTAACGTACTTGGAACTAAAACATTGGAACAAAATCCTAGTTTTATGATGAGGGTATGTAGTTGTGTGCCTAGTTTTAACGTTGGATGTGAAGGGGAACGGGCACAAGCTCCAAGGATGAAATTGAAAGTGTGATGGTCGAAATGAATGAGTTTTTTTTTATGAAGTGGGTTTTGAAAATGTGAATTGAGTGGTTAAGGGGGGTGCATTTAACAAAAGTGTTGAAGAGGAGTAAGTGTGGGGTGTGAAAGTGATGGAAAATGGAATAGAGAATGTTAGAGTTTGGTGAAATTAAAGAGTAATGGTTGATTAATTTGGCGAAAAAAATGAGAGATTTGAAACAAAGGGCTTTTGTTTACATGAAGTTAGAAGAAGTTATGGTTGGGGTATCCGCTTTGTGATTGAAGGTAGATGCCTCTCAAACATTGGGAGTCCGTTTGGGGGATGACCATATAGTTGACACCTTAGGGAAGTGTGCAAGGTTGCGTTCAAAAATGGGGGAGTTGGAAACAAGTGTCGATGCTTATATTTTGGAGTTATGAAGGTTGGATTTGGTGTTATGAGTGGTGTGGTTAGAAACATTGGGGAAGGTGATGATTGATTGGATGGATATTACTATGGAGTTTACCAAGAATGGTCGTAGTTTTCACTTGAAGGGGTTACCACTGTCTAAAGTCCATTTGTCATCAACTGGAATATCCTTACAAAGTGTGGTTGCTGAATATTCAAAAGGAGGGTCTGGTTGGCCAAATTCGACAACCATGGTGGAAGGATAAGCTTCAAACAGTCCTTGCAGCAACAACTGGAATTGCAGGCTGTTTTTCACCAATTTTTTGTGGTGTTTCAAGAGATTAGGGCCTTGCCCCTAGCTGGAGTGTTTCAATTTTATATTATTATTGATGATTAATAATTAATTAGGTTTAATTCATTTTCCCATATTAAATATTATAATCTTTGTTTATAATATAAATATATTATGAAATGAACTAATGTTATTGATATTAAAAAAATTAAAATTACTTTTATAATATTTTAAAAACATAAATATATTAATTATAATATTAAAAATAAGAATACAAAAATTTAAATTAAATAAAAGATATTACAAAAATTAATATAATAAAAATTGCTTATATTTTAAATTATAAAAGAAATAATTTTTTTTTTATATTCAAATATACATAATGGTCAAAGTTATGGAATCCATCTTGTAAGAGTGTAGTAAACAAAAGCAAATACACTTGTAATACATTACATGTCGTACACTCTTACTTTAGGGAGCACTAGTCATAACATTATTACTACTACTCCTCCCTTAGATTAACAATTAAGTTTTTTTTTGATATAATTCATAAAAAAGCACACACAAATTTTAAATTACATATTGACTAGAGTTTCTTGTAATATTTGGATAATATTTATAAATATGAATAGTTAATCGACAAAGTCGTCCATATAGTACTCGTATTATAACTGAAATGAACGTTAGAAAAAAGTATCAAGAAAATATGGATTATGTCGGCTAACTGGTCATAATAGAAAATATTATCCAAATTTTATAGAGAACTCTAGTAAATCTATTTAATTTTAAAGTTGTGTTTGTCTATTTTAATGAATTATATAAAGAAATCATCTTTGCAAAACGGGACTTCCTTAAAGAAGTCGCCATTTACAAAGACGACTTGCAAGTGAGTATAAAAATGAAATATTTTGCTATATAATTTTAAAAATATAGTATTTTAATAAAAAAATTAAAAAAGAGATTACTGAAAAAAAAAACCTAGCAATTGCTCCATTAGTTTAATTTTTCAAAACTAAAGATTGATTGGTTAGAAATTTGTTGTTCTACTATTGTTAGTGAATTTTTAGTTAATTGTTCTACTATTGAGCCATACTATTGTTAGTGAATTTTTAGTTAATTGTCGTCTATCTATTATCCAATGAAACTGATGTTAAGTCGATAGGATTATGTAGCATTTAGGGGTCATTAATCATTAATTAAAAGGATATTTGTTGTACAATGTGTATGAAGATTAGTTAGTGTAATTTAGTGGCATTTTAATAATAGAACAAAGTGCAAACAAACAACAGCTAGACATAAAATTTTAGAAATTTTGCCTGAATCGTAAGCCTTCATGTATCATAGCCTAACTTTATCATATTGAATATGATAACTTACATCAAGGTTGACTTGACACTCAAAGTTCGCTTTAACAACTCATGCACTCAAATGACTGATATTATTTGACTTATGATTGAAGTCTAATGAAAGATCATTTGAATACGTTCAACTCTAATTATCTAGTGTTTTTCCTATCTCTCACCCCCATTTTCCCAATTTTCATTTTTCCCTCTCTTGAAATTTTCACCACCGAACCGTCACGGTCACGTTGATCTTTTAAAACTAGAGTTTTCTCTCTTTTAATGGAATCACACATTTCAAATCTCCTTTCTTAGTCTCGCCTTCTTTCTTCCCCATATATTCGTTCCAAATCTTCGAAGGCCATAAGACCAACCTCCAGACTCAGTTTCCAAAACCCTGGTAAGCGTTTTATTTTTCCTTCAATTTTTAATTTATTTTTCATATGAGTGATGATTTGTGCGTCTCTATCATGTTTATCTAAGAAATTTAGGTTTTTTTTCTTCTAGTTACACCCCTAAAATATCCACTCACACATAAAAAAGATAAAGCTGTTGCCGTTGCTCCACAGCTTAATGCTGTTAGTGGTTGTATTTCTTGTTTCTTGATTATGATGATTCTTTGTTAGTGTTTTTTATTAAGGGCTGATGTCGAAGTATTTGATTGTTTCTTGTTCTTTTGTTTATTTGATTCATGAGTTTTCGATTGCAATTTCAAAGGTTCAAGTAGGAGGATCGCCTTTTTACAAGGTAGAGAGCAAACTCTGTAAAAATGGATTTGGTCAGGTTTTTGTTGGCCGTCGCAAGCAAGCCTGGAGCTATTGAGGTATGTTTCTCTTTTGACATCTGGGCTCTGTTTGTATCTTGATGAAAGGTTTGTACATTCTGACTTGATTGAGACTGATTTGGCCTTTTTGAGTGTCGCATGCCACTTCTGTTTTTCTTGCCATTCTCGTTTCTGTTTCATTTGTTTTATTTTCTTCTGCAAATTTTAAGGGTTTCATTTTCTGTTTCTATTTCATTGTTAGGGTTTCTTTTTCAGTCATTATTATATATCTTGAGTCTTCTATTGGTTGTGTTAATGATATCATGCTCACAGTCGAATTACTGTTGTTTACTTTTCGGTGCTCTAATTTTTATTTTCTTTTTAAACTGTCTTTGTTCGTTGGGGTTTTAGGTGAATGTGGAAAATAGGACATGGAAAGTGGATGTAAGCTTCATTCTTTCTCACACTGTGACCCTTTATTTTTTGTTTTCATTGTGAAATTGTGAGTTTCAGAAACACTATTTACATTTGTATAGTTTGGGAGTGTTTTTATGATTTTGCTGGCACCCTTAGTAATTAAGAGGAATACATGGCTTAACACTGACCACTAATTGCTAAGAGTAACCAGTACCTCCACACAAAAGAAGTTCAAATGATTGAGAAACTTTTGTCATTTTGTTGGATGTTTTGTGCAAAGAAATGGCTAAAAAGACGCAGGGAAGCATTTGGAAAATGGGGGTACTGCAGTAGTTCCGGCTGGGGAAGTATTTGGAAAATTGAAAGTTTAAAAGACAGAAATATCATTAAATTGTTTGGCCTCAAATGGTTATCATTCAGAATACAAAGCATGAACAAGATGAAAATGATAAGGTATAGCTATATTATTTGCATCAAATGATGAATAATGAATAAGTAGCAATATCATAATTATTATTTTGATATCTTGTATTAATAGTGCAAAAATCATTTAGAATTGTTCTAGAATGTTGCTGGATTTTGTGTTAACTTCAGATTTTGTTCTTTGTATGGGTAACCAAGCGCTTCTTGATTATTTTAGCACTTATGCGGCTGTGAAAGCGCGACACTCATATGGCCCTCAAGGTCATCGAGGGATGAGTGTTTTAATATTTGAAGCCTCAGCTAGCGGTTATCTAGAGGCAGAACGTCTGCACAAGCATTTTGCAGAGGAAGGAACTGACAAAGATACTTGGTTTGGCAATTGCCGTATTTTATTTCTCCCTGGTTGCAATCGACAGCTTTATGGATACCTGGCTACTAAAGAAGATCTGGAGTTTTTCAATAGGCATTGCCAAGGTTCATTCTCTTCAGTTATTTTCTCTCTCTTTATTTTCACTATGCAGGTTGTTTGATTTCTACCAGTTGTGGGTTGACGAAGTCAGAATAATGAAAGTAAAGTATATGCTGATGTAAAAGAACAGGGTTGTAAAAGAAAAGAAACATGCAAAATCCCTTAAAGAATCTTTTGGTATAGAAGTTGCGAAAGACAATGGATGAAAATCACATTGTAAGGTGGAGAACTAAAATGCAGCACGAAGAGATTAAAGAAGAGGTAGTACTGACTTCATCAGACTTACTACTTGGTACATATTTGGTTTATTTATTATTTACTTAATTTACTCTCAGTATATAATTATTTTGTGACCATTAAGCTGAGGTTAGGATGTGCTTCTGCTTGGATGTTTTATTGATTTTTTTTGCCATAATTTATAATTTTGTAATTCTTGAATGGTTATGCTATAAAGATATCATCACATTTTACTTCTTCTCATATGGGATGGTTTCACATATAAAAATGCAATCTCTGTGCCCATCGAAACTCAATCTGACCTTTCAAAGTAGACTAGCAAGCCTAATGAGATAGAAATACAGTTACTGGCATCGAGTTTGCACCTACCCATAATGCATTGGATATTTATCCAGTTGGGTCGTTATGGGTATTTAAGTGATAGCAGAGTTGCAAATATTTTGTTGTAGAGATCTGATGCACATTATTTATTATTTATCAATCAGATAATTTCTCTACCATGTGTTCTGGTTATTTCATATAAGTTTATGTTCACTCTTTTTACAATATTATGCTTACTAAAACCTAGTTTTATCTGTTCTCTCTTGAATCAAAATGATTTGCTTATTTTCCAAACAGTCTTATTGTGAGAGATGAAAGTGCACAAACAGGAAGAACAGTAGCAAGAATATGGGGTGCATCCTGTCAAGTATTTTTGTACAAAAGAGCTCAGATATTTGCAGCTGATTTATGGGATGTGTTTAGCGGCCAAGGATATGATGAGTTTAAAGACATCAGCTCTCTAACTATAATGGCTGACTACATCGTCCCAGCTGTGCTTCGGCAGCTTGGCATTTTAAAACTCAGTCCAACACTTGCCAGTACAATTGAGACCAGTGGAGAAATAGGTCCAGGGACTGAGGAGGAAGTTGAACTACGGGATTGCTCTATACATGCGGTGGAGAAAATGAGGGAGCTGATAAGTGTAATATCAGGAAGACAGGTGAGCTCTTTTTTACCTGCATAGTATCTCCTCTTTATTACCTTTTTAAATGTATATACTATATAGACTTCTTTTAAAGTCTATTCTATTGATAAATTAGTAGCAATCACCATTTAACAAAAGGCATGTGTAGAATCTTAACTTCAAAACAAGCACACATTCATAAAACATTCAACATCAGAGCAAATCAGCTGCAATTTTTATTGAAATTATGCATTTTAATGTTTGGATGCTTGAATTATGCAGTTTATTGTTTGGATGCTTATCCAGGTTTGGATGCTTGTGCAGATTAATGTGATTGAATTATGCTTGTGCAGTTTGATGTGATTGGATTATGTAAAAGATTCTTTATTTGTGTTATGCTCTATTATCTCACGTGATTTAACGATCTACTCATTGATTAATTGTATGATATGATTTTTTTAGCATTGTGATGTATCTGATTTTTTTGTTAATTATGCTTCTGATTTTTAGCATTGTGATTTATTAATTATAATTTAATTAATTATCTCATTGTGATGTATCTAATTTTTGTGTTTGATTGATGTATTTGATTTTTTCATTAGAGGTGTTTTTATTTATTTAATTAATTATAATTTTTTATCTTTTTGTGATTCTGGCTTTTGGTTTAAATTCTGGGCAATATAGCCTTTTATTGCTGAGCTGTTAGTATGAGCTGCATTTTGGGGCCATATAGTTCATATTTTACTGATGCATTTTGAAGGAGGCTTTTAATTTGATATGCGATGTGCCAGCAACTAAATGAGCATCTTTAAAGAGTATGGAGGTGCCTATAATAAAAGTCAAGTTAAGTCCAATTGCTTAATTGGCTGACTTGATTAGTCCATTAATATTTCTATAATCATTAAGTGGTTGGGATGTCCTTGTGGTGCAAGGTTAACCAGTTACAGTTTTATATGTTTTATTGTTTTGCCTGTTCTTGTTTTTTGGTTCTGTTTTATACAGTCAATTTTTTAGACCATAAAAAAATTTGACCCTTAACTTCTCAAATGTGTATGTAGAAAGATAAATGCACTCTAGTTTCTTATATAAAATCCACTATTTCTGTTTATAGATACAAAAACTTTTCCATTTCTTGATGAGAACATGTCTAGCATGAATACAAGTTGCAGCTGAAGTCTTTGTTGAAATAGTCTTGTTTCGTTCACCACTTGGAAGTTTTAAAGTTGGAAAATAATATAGTAATGTACTAATTTTTGTTTTTTTCCCCTTGATTCTAGGTGTTTCTCTTGATCCTTCTAAATATAGTAAATTGGTTATGGAGGAAAAGAGAGAGCTTGTATATGAACTATCTAAATCGCCTTATGGTGCATAAATTTGAGCTGCTATAAAAATCTAATGCTCGGTGACCTGATTTGCTCCTCTTTTATTTAATATTTACTGTTTTAAATGCAATTGTATAATCGAAAGTAATTTATTGTCTGTTTTTGGCCAATTTGATGTGTTGTTACTGATTGATATGCTACTTGTATGTCTCTGCAGGAACCTACTATTTAGAACATGGCATGGAATTATGTGTCTGATGCTGTGTATGGAGACTAGGACAAGCCAGCTCCTATCACTTATCCTGATTTGGGTTTAAATTGTAGGTTAAATGGGTTTTGGGTTTTTTTATAGAACCCTTGACTCTCTTTTCTTATAATTAGAGGGCTTTGCATATATCTTGATTTATTTATTTTTTCTTAATTTTTATATTAGAGCATTGAATTTAATTGTCTGAAAATTATAATATTTATTGATATATCTTGATCATTATGTGAATCTCGTACATTTCAGTAGGTTTAATTTTGACAATATGGTAGTCACTGGTTTTAAAGTATGTAGCGCAGTCTTCATAAAAAACGTTTGTTTTTACCCTCTTAAAAATACGTTTTGCTTAGTCATTAACATATTTCTATTCTCAGTAGTCAACCTTTTTTCCTAAAAGGTTTTATTTAGAAAAAATCAGCTCTTGATGTCGGTTTGTGGTTTTCCTGAACATTAATTTCATGCGGTTCTTTTGTTTATATACTGATAATCTAATCCATTTTTTCATGTGTAATGGTTGGGGGATTGTGAACAGACTAAGGTTATTAGTATAATGGCATAGAATTATTGTTGATGAAGAATTTGTGTATGGAATAATAAATTTTATAAGAATGAATTTTATAATTAATTTGCAGGTAAGATCTGATTATTTCAATATTTTTTAATAAAAAAATGTTTTTTTTTTAAATAATCACTTTTAAGCAATAATGTTTTTATCTAATTTACTTTATATCATTCGCCATAGATACCGCTCACCTTTCTTGTGTTTGCCATTGGCTCGACTCACCGTTATTTTTGTTTTATTTTGTTGAGGTATCCTTCATCTTTCTATTTCTTAAGTTCTACTATGATGTTGAAATTTAATTTATTTACATGTTTTCTCTCAATCTCAAAAGGTTTATTTTTTGATATTTGATTTTGTAGGATAGAATAAGGCATAGTTCATAGTGATGAGGTCAAGAACTTGTCACAAGTGGTTTGTGTTCAAATTTTAATTAAATATCATGTGTATTGCTTCAATTGAATCACAATGTTCTTCCTTATATAAATTACGCTAATATACCTTTCTAAACACCTTAGGTATTTTATTGTTAAGAGTTGCAATCGTGAAAATTTGGAGTTATCTGTACAGTTTGTCATTTTGAAATAAAATTGAGATTTTAAAAAATTATAAGAGTAGGACAAAGTGTAAGGTAACAAATTCATGAAAATGGAAGAGAAAGATGGATGAATCATTTGTGTGATGAGTTTATTTTATATTGGGATGTGAAGACAAGAAGCAGAGTATCTCATGAGAATCATTGAGTTAGTCATGGGCAGAGCAGAAAGATCTGTTCTCTAAATGAGCTTAGCTCTAGGTGCAGGAATATTCATTCCTCTATAATATCTTCATTTTAAAAAATAATACACACTTTCTTTCCATTACTGACTGTATTTTTTTTATCATTATTTATTATTAATTACTACCGTTATTCTTGATCTCTATCAGATGGCCATCGTTGGAACCATACATAGTAGATAAATTGAAAAAAAAATTAGAATTTCAATTTTCACAAGTTGGCAAAAAAAGGGAGGCAAAATGAGATGTCAATTTCAGAGCAGGATCAAATCTAGAGAAGGCTCCAGAGCAGCAAGCTCGACCCCAGAGGAGCAGGCTCGGCTTCAGAGCAGCAGGCTCGGGTCTAGAGCAGCAGAGTCCTGACCAGCAGACTCAAGTCCTGAGGAGCAGGCTCGGGTCCAGAGCAGGAGGCTCGGGTACAGACCAGCAGGCTCGGGTCCAGACCAGGAGGCTCGGGTCCAGACCTGGAGGCTCCAGTCCAGACCTGCAGGCTCGAGTCCAGACCAGCAGGCTCGGGTCCAGACCAGCAGGCTCGGGTCCAGACCTGTAGGCTCGGGTCCAGACTAGCATGCTCGAGTTCAGACCTGCAAGCTCGGGTTCAGACTAGCATGCTCGGTTCCAGACCTGCAGGCTCGGGTCCAGACCAGCAGGCTTGGGTCCAGACCAGCAGGCTCGGGTCCAGAGCAGCAGGCTCGGGACCAGACCAGGTGGCTCAGGTCCAGAGCAGCAGGCTCGGCACTAGAGCAGTAGGCTCGAGTTTAGAGCAACAGGCTCTCGAGTCCAAATTAACAGGCTCGGGTCTAGAGCAGCAAGCTCGGGTCCATAGCAGCAGGCTTGAGTCCATAGCAGTAGGCTCGGGTCCAGAGGAGCAGGCTCCGGTCCAGAGGAGCAGACTCGGGTCAATAGCAACAGGCTTGGGTCAAGAGCAGAAGGTTCGGGTCCAGAGCAGCAGGCTCGAGACCAAAGCAGCAGACTCGGGTCCATAGCAGCAGACTCGGGTCTATAGCAGCAGGCTCGAGTCTAGAGCAGCAGGCTCGGGTCCATAGCATCAGGCTCGGGTCCAAAGGAGCAGGCTCGGGATCAGAGGAGCAGGCTCGGGTCCAGACCAGCAGGATCGGGTCCAGACCAGCAGGCTCGGGTCCTGAGCAGCAGGCTCATGTCCAAACCTGCAGGCTCGGGTCCAAAGCAGCAGGCTCGACACTAGAGCAGTAGGCTCGGGTCCAGAGTAGAAGGCTCGGGTCTTGAGCAGACGACTCGGGTCCAGAGCAGACGGCTCGGGTCCAGACCAGCAGGCTCGGGTCTAGACCAACAGGCTCGGGACCAGACCTGCAGGCTCAGGTCCAGACCAGCAGGCTCAGGTCCAGACCAGCAGGCTCAGGTCCAGACCAGCAGGCTCGAATCCATAACAGAAGGCTCGAGTCAAGAGGAGAAGGCTCGGGTCTTGAGGAGCAGGCTCGGGTCCAGAGGAGCAGGCTCGGGTCCATACAACAGGCTCGGATCCATAACAGAAGGCTTTGGTCCAAAGGAGAAGGCTCGGGTCCGAAGCAGCAGGCTCAGATCCATAGTAGCAGGCTCGAGTCCTGAGCAGCAGACTCGGGTCCAGAGTAGCAGGGTCGGGTCCATAGCAGCAGGCTTGGGTCCAGAGGAGCAGGGTCGGGTCCAGAGCAGCCGACTGGGGTCTAGAGGAGCAGGCTCGGGTCCAGTGGAGCATGCTCGGGTCCATAGCAGAAGGCTCGGGTCCAAAGCAGCAGGCTCGAGTCTAGAGGATCATTTAACGTTTATCACCTATCACTTATCACTTATCACCCATCACCCATCACCCATCACCCAGGAATATTCATTCCTCTATAATATCTTCATTTTAAAAAATAATACACACTTTCTTTCCATTACTGACTATATTTTTTTTATCATTATTTATTATTAATTACTACCGTTATTCTTGGTCTTTATCAAATGGCCATCGTTGGAACCATACATAGTAGATAAATTGAAAAAAATAATTAGAATTTCAATTTTCACAAGTTGGCCAAAGAAGGGAGGCAAAATGAGATGTCAATTTCAGAGCAGGAACAAATCTAGAGAAGGTTCCAGAGCAGCAGGCTCGGGTCTAGAGCAACAGGCTCGGGTCAAGAGCAGCAGACTCGAGTCCAGAGCAGCAGAGTCCTGACCAGCAGACTCGGGTCCTAAGAAGCAGGCTTGGGTCCAGAGCAGGAGGCTCGGGTACAGACCTGCAGGCTCGGGTCCAAACTAGGAGGCTCGGGTCCAAACCAGGAGGCTCAGGTCCAGACCAGGAGGTTCAGGTCCAGACCTGGAGGCTCGAGTCCAGACCTGCAGGCTCGGGTCCAGACTAGCAGGCTCGGGTCTTGAGCTGCAGGCTCGGGTCCTGAGCTGCAGGCTCGGGTCTAGACCTGCAGGCTCGGGTTCAGACTAGCATGCTCGGGTCTTAAGCAGCAGACTCGGGTCTAGAGCAGCAGGCTCTGCACCAGAGAAGCATGTTCGGGTCCTGACCAGCAGGCTCGGGTCCAGACTAGGAGGCTCAGGTCCAGAGCAGCAGGCTCGGCACTGGAGCAGTAGGCTCGAGTTCAGAGCAGCAGGGTCTCGGGTCCAAATTAGTAGGCTCGGGTCCAGAGCAGCAAGCTCGGGTCCATAGCAGCAGGCTCGAGTCCATAGCAGTAGGCTCAGGTCCAGAGGAGCAGGCTCCGGTCCAGAGGAGCAGACTCGGGTCCAGAGCAGAAGATTCGGGTCCAGAGCAGCAGGCTCGAGACCAAAGCAGCAGACTCGGGTCCATAGCAGCAGGCTCGAGTCCATAGCAGCAGGCTCGGGTCCATAGCAGCAGGCTCGGGATCAGAGGAGCAGGCTCGGGATCAGACCTACAGGCTCAAGTCAAGAGTAGGCTCGGGTCCAAACCAGCAGGCTCGGGTCCAGACCTGCAGGTTTGAGTTCAGACTAGCATGCTCGGGTCCAGAGCAGCAGGCTCGGCACCAGAGCAGTAGGCTCGGGTCCAGAGCAGAAGGCTCGGGTCCTGACGAGCAGGCTCGGGTCCAGACCAGAAGGCTCAGGTCCAGAGCAGCAGGCTCGACACTAGAGCAGTAGACTCGGGTTCAGAGCAGCAAGCTCACGATTCCAAAGGAGCAGGCTGGGGTCCAGAGCAGTAGGCTCGGGTCTAGAGGAGCAGACTCGGGTCCAGAGCAGCAGGCTCGAGTCCAGAGTAGAAGGCTCGGGTCCAGACCAGCAGGCTCGGGACCAGACCTGCAGGCTCGGGTCCAGACCAGTAGGCTCAGGTCCATAGCAGCAGGCTCAGATGCATAACAGAAGGCTCGGATCCATAGCAACAGGCTCGGGTCCAGAGGAGCAGGCTCTGGATCAGAGGAGCAGGCTCGGGTCCACAGAAGCAGGATCGGGTCTAGTGCAGCAGACTCGGGTCCATAACAGAAGGCTCGGGTCCAGTGCAGCAAGCTGGGGTCCAATGCAGCAGGCTTGGATCCATAACTGAAGGCTCAGGTCGAGAGGAGAAGGCTCGGGTCTTGAGGAGCAGGCTCGGGTCCAGAGGAGCAGGCTCGGGTCCAGAGCAGCAGGCTCGGGTCCATACAGCAGGCTCGAATCCATAGCAGAAGGCTCTGGTCCAAAGGAGAAGGCTCGGGTCAAAAGCAGCAGGCTCGGGTCCATAGTAGCAGGCTCAGGTCCAGAGCAACAAACTCGGGTCTAGAGCAATAGGGTCGGGTCCATAGCAGCAGGCTTGGGTACAGAGGAGCAGGCTCGGGTCCAGAGCAGGCGATTCGAGTTCAGAGGAGTAGGCTCGGGTCCAGTGGAGCATGCTCGGGTCCATAGCAGAAGGCTCGGGTCTAGAGCAGCAGACTCGGGTCCAGAGGATTATTTATTGTTTATCACCTATCACTTATCACTTATAACTCATCATCCATCACCCATCACCCATCACTTATTACTTATCGGCTATCGCTTATCAGCTATGACGTATCACTTATTTGCTATCATTTATCACTTATCACTTATCCTTTGAGAATGGGTTTTGGGTGTTTTTGTGTAGCGTCACATTTTGGTGGTGGTACGGATTTTGAGTCGTCATCGTCGTCATAGATGGTGGTGTCAATACTGGTTGCTTTTGAGGAGGTGCCTACTCCAGCCATTATACACATTGATCGTCGTTTAGAGGAGGTTGCCTCAAAGGTAGATTTGAAGGATGGTTTTATGAGATGTCGGGGTTGTTCATTGGTGTCCGGGGGTGACACTGATAAAGAGGTGGAAGATCAATAGATAGTGAAGCAAAGGTGATAAGGTTAGGGCTTGATTCAGGATATGAAGATAGGTAATCGAAGAAGGTTTTTTCTAAAGACACTTTTGGAGGTGTTGGTCGTGGTGGGGGAGATGGTGATCGAGTGGGAGATGGAGAAGGTATTTGTTGGTTAGGGTTTTTGCAAGCAGTTTCTTTTGTACGTGCCATTAGTGATAGATGAAGGTAAAGAGAAAGAAGAATAAAAGTTGTAGAGCAGAAAGGGAAACGTGCGTGTTGCAGAAAACAGATAAGGAATTGTTGTTGGAAGATAAAGAGAGTGCCACGTGGAGGTTGAAGAAGTAGTGGGGAAAGTGAAATGACAGTTTTTATTGGGAAGAAGGAAAAATAAGAGAGTAGGTGGCAGTTGTAGGTGGTTGTGTTGCTTTCCAAGTTTAAAGGACAAAAATACCGAATACCATTAATGATAGACTAAGGCTGAATTTTTGAAAATCCTTTGAAATGGAGATTGTTATGTCAAAACAAGAACATTATTGGCTTTTGATAAACACATTTTCAATGCATTTTGAAAATATTTTTAATAATATTTAGTCTTTCTTTAATAAAATTGAAAATTTCCTCTAGATATCTGTAAGTTGTTTTTGAGAGTCTACCAAAATTAATTCAAGTTCCTTTTAATTAACATGATCCCTAATAAAATGATGTTTTATCTCAATGTGTTTAGACTTTAGTGCAAAATATGATTTTTAAAAAGATTAATAGCACTAGTGTTGCCACAATAAATTGGAACGTTTGAATAACTTACATAGTAGTCTTCAAGTTGACTTTTTTTTTTCCATAGGACTTGGGAGCAGCAATTTGCAGCTAAGATGTATTCAACTACAATGGTCGATAAACCAATAATATTTTTCTTTCTGCATGTCCAACTCATTAAGGCTTCTCCTAGGAATTGACATGCACCACTTGTGCTTTTTCTTTTAGTCTTGTCTCTACCATAATCAACATCGCAATAGACTATAAAGTCAAAATGAGAACCTTTGTTATACCAAAGGTGAAGATCAGTAGTACCAACCAAAAAAGAAAAATTATTTTTACTGCAGATAAATAAGACTTTTTTGGTAAAGATTGAAATCTAGTACATAATCCAACTGCAAATACAATATCAGGCCTACTTGCAGTTAAGTAAAGTAGAGAGAGCTTATTATTCCCCTACATTCCTTTTTTCATCTTTGTCCAATACCGAGGATGGATGCATGAGAGTTGTCATGTTTTTGGCTTCATTCATTTTGTATTTTGTTAAAAGATACTTTACGTATTTTTCTTAACATATAAAAATACGATCTTAATGTTGTTTAATTTGCAAGCCAAGAAAGTATGTTAATTCTCCCATCATGCTCATCTTGAATTCACTTTGCATGAGATTTGAAAAATTCTCACACATTTTTTCATTTGTTGATCCAAAAATGATGTCATCAACATACACTTGGACAATAAGTAAATTATTTTTATCAATTTTCTTAAAACATGTTGTGTCAATTTTTCCTCTGTAGAACCATTTTTGATCAAAAAATAGCTTAATCTTTCATACCATGCGCTAGGAGCTTGTTTTAAACAATATAAAGTTTTGGTGAGTTTAAAAACATGATTTGGTTTCTTTTGATTTTCAAAGCGAGGAGATTGATGAACATACTTGTTCACTTAGGAAACCATTTAAAAATGTACTTTTGACATTCATTTGAAAAAATTTAATGCGTTTAAGAGATGCATAAGCAATAAGAATTCTGATAGCTTCTAACCTTGCAACGTGAGTAAAAGTCTCATCATAGTTTGTAACTTCTTGTTGATTGTAACCTTGAGCTACCAACCTTGCTTTGTTTCTTATAACCTTACCTTTTTCATGCAACTTGTTTCTGAAGACCCATCTTGTTCCAATGATCATTGGTCTAGTGGATTTGGGACAAGAGTCCAAACTTCATTCTTTTCAAATTGAAGAAGTTCTTCTTTCATTGCTTTAATCCAATATTGATCAATTATGGTTTCTTTGATTGATTTTGGCTCTATTTGAGATATCATTGCCATGTTGTTGTTTATGTCATCTTTAAATGATATTCTTGTTTTGATTGCATCAAATGTGTTTCCTATAATCTGATCTTGAAGATGATCTCCTATGATTCACCAGCTTCTATGAGGAGTATGAAAAAAAGATTGTTTATCGATCTCATTTTCTTGGGAAACAATATGTTGTTGCTGTCTAGAATGTTCTTCCTCTTCATCATCTCTCTTACTTACATCAAGATCGTCAAATTTATCAAATAATACATGTATGTTTATTTCAACAATTTTAGTTCTTAGATTGAATATGCAATATCCTTTAGTTAGTTGAGTTTCCTAAAAAAATGACTTTCGTAAGTTATCTTTGTTATTTAAAATATAACAATAGTAGCCAAAGATGTGAAAGTGTGAAATGTTTGGTGTTCTATTTTTTCATATTTCGTTGGGTGTTTTGTGATAATTTTTTTTTATTGTTACATGATTCACGATATAACATGAGGTATTGATAGTTTCAACCCAAAATTATTTTTCAACATTTGATTCTTCCAAAATAGTTTTCACTCAAAAAAATTTATTTCAACATATGTGAAACTTGTGCAACACTAGCTTGTGCAAAAGGAAAAATAGTTTTGTCAAATAAACTCAAAAGTTTATTGATGATGAATTTTTTTGACAAAAGTTTATTTCAAAGTTTTCACTCAAGAAAATAGTTTTATCAAAGTTTATTTTGGATAACCCTATAACAATATCTAAATTTGAAATTTTTGAGATTGCTTTCATACTGATGTGTCCAGTTCGCTTATGTCATATCCATTTGTCTTTATTGATGGACATAAAGCATGATTCTTTTGATAATTCTTCAAGGTATATGTCGTAAAGTTTTTTTCTTCTGGGTCCAAAGAAGAAAATTTCTCTAGAGTTTTCTTTTCTGACTTCATATACATTGGGTTTGAATATAACGTCACAATCATTATCATATAGTTGAGTAATGCTTAAAAGATTATGTTGAACATCAATAATGTTTAGCAAAGTTTTTCTTACCAATGGTGCATTTATTTTTTATCTGAGCTTGGTCATTGTTTCCAAAAAGTCACATAGCCTCCATCCTTCTTGACAAATAAAATAAAATATTATTTATTTCTTGTTACATGTCTCGAACAGCCACTGTTCAAGAACCATGCCTTTTCTTGACACTTTGAGAACTAACCTGTATTGGATTTTGTAGCAGTTTTAGGTACCCATTTGGCCTTGGGTCCTTGAAAGTTACTTATCTTTTTGAAGCTTGATTATATTTTAAAGTATCAGGTTGGTTCAATATGACCAATTTTAGAATAGTAAGAGCATTTTCTTGTTGGTCTTGGATAAGATTTATAAATATGTTGTTTTGAAATATTTTGAAGAAGGTTCTAATATAGTTCCAGATCGTTCAAATTTTTTAAAACTTTTGGAGAAGGTTATGATATGATTCCAGAATGTTCTTCCTTTCAACAAGGCTTTTTAGTTTAAATTTTTTTCATCCCTTTTTATGAAATAACATCCATACTCCATATGTCCAATTTTACTACAGTATGAACATTTAGTTTTGCACTTGTCTTCTTTTCTTTCAGGGTCAATGAAATTCTCATAAATTTTTTATTTTCGAGTTTTGTCAAAATCAACACTAGCTTTGTCAAATATCCTACTTGAGAGCCATGATTTTTTCGAGTTGAGATTCTTGTATGTTTTGAATGACCTCTTTTAGTTCATTATTCATAGCCTGAGTTTTTTTTTTTATTTTTCTTCCTTTTCTTTTTAAACTTGTTCTTTTAAATAACTATATTTTTGGACAAGGAAATTAAAGTCATTTAACAAATTATCAAATTTATTTTCCATATGTTCACACAAAGTACATAGTTCATAATTTGTTACCTTATTGTCTTCTGAGTTTTCCATCAAGCATATGTTAGCCTTTTCACTTTCTTCTGCTTCTGAATCGTCAAAATCATCCCAAGTAGCCATCATGGGTTTTTTTCTTGAACGAGAACTTATTTGGTGTTGTTTTGTTTGAGGGACAATCAATTTTTTAATGTCCTAATTTATTGCATCTAAAGCATTTGATCTCACTTTTGTCTATTTATATTTTAAGATTTTCTCTTTTACTTGGATTACCTCTTTTGATCTGATCTCTTCTTTTCATCATTCTATTTATCTTTCTTGTAAGAAGAACAATTTCTTCAACAACATCTTCTTGGCTGTCATCTGATTCACTCTTCTTATTTGATTGCGGTGACGTGTTTTGAGAATTCTAAGATGCTTTTAAGGCTATTACTTTGCCTTTCTTCACCGATTTATCCTCTTGTAGCAACATTTCATGTGCTTGTAGAGTTCCAATAAGCTATTCCAATCCTAATACCTCAAGATTCTTGACTTGTTACAGTTGTTACCATTTGTCTCTAGGGATGGCAATGGGTAGGGTTTGGGTAGGGTACTATAGTACCCGTACCCATACCCGCAGTTTAAAAAAATACCCATACCCGTGCCCGTACCCTCTTGGGTATCAACTTTAATACCCGTACCCTTACCCTCTGGGTATCTAAGTGCCCGTACCCATACCCATTACCCACACTTTAACTAAAATAGATCGATAAATAAATATTATTTTGTGATTAAATTTAAAAATTATTCAAATATCATAAATTCAATCATAAAGTATTATAAACAAAAATATTTTATAACTCAAAACATTTCAAATGAACACTCATTACAATACACATTCAAATATCCATATTAATATTTTATGAAGTTGCAACTCTTAGGACAATATTATTTGAGATTAGTAAAAATAATTTATAAGAAGTTGCAAGTATAATTATAAAGACACAATTAATAAGATATAACTCTTAGTTATGAAGACACAATTATTTAATTATTCATCATAAACAAATTCTTAAAAAGTTTGAAAACGTTTATCTTTTGATTTGATTATAAATATTGTAATGATCCAATGATATTAATAGATACTAAAACATAAAGGAAAATAATTAATTAAACTAAATAATAATATAATAAATAAATAAATAATATATTTATATAAGTGTGGGTGCAGGGCGGGTACTATAGTACCCGTACCCCACCCATACCCGCTTAATTTTGCAGGTAATTACCCGTCCCCCTGCCCATACCCATTATGTAGGTTTTTACCCTACCCATTGTGGGTTTTTTTTGCGGGTACCCACTGGGTCTAGGTCTAATTGCCATCCCTATTTGTCTCCATATGATTGGAAGACATCTCATGATCTTTCTTACTTTGTCTTGTATTGAATATGTTTTGCCAAAAGAACACATTTCATTCACTATGGTTGTGAATCTTGAGTATATTTCATCAATAGTTTCTCCCTCATTCATTTCAAATATTTCAAACTTTCATATGCTAATGTCTTTTCTTGTCTCTTTTACATGGCTTGTTCATTCATTATGAGTTTGTAATGAGTCCCATACCTTTTTTGTCGTATCGTATTTATCTACTCTTTCACTTTTTTCCTTGTTTAATGTAGAAGATAAAACTAGTTGAGCTATTGAGTTTAGAAGTAACTTGGCTTTGTCTTCAATTGTCCAATATGTTTATTTCTTTTTTGCTAATGTTGGATCATCTTGTTTGACTTTTGGTAGGAAGTTTCATCTGTTATAATGTGCCATATTCATGTGTTTGCGATTTTAGGAATAATTGCATTTTATTTTTTCAAAAATAGTAAACTGGACCATCAAAATAACGTTGTCTCTTTGAATTTTTCTCTAACACTTTTTAGGTGTTTATTCTTAGAGGTAGGGCTCTGATGCCAATTGAAATGAAAATGTTGATCTCAAGAAATGGGAGTTTAAATTGTGATTCCCTTTTTTAAACTTCATTTATCTATTAATTAAAGGACTCAAGATTGATCTTGATTTGATAAAGGCAGAAAGTTCTTCGTTAGAATATAACAATAAAAACTTCACAAAGTGATTAGTGATGTGCAAGTAAAAATAAAAAGAGATAAGGAAAAGAGAATTCACACGAGAATGTATCTTGGTCCTTTCAAAATGGGTTACGTCTATTTCTCACATTTTGTGAGCTTTTTCACTAAAATGTTCAAGCAAGAATGTTCTTGCTTTTTTCACCAATGTTCGAGATTAGCCTTTACATGTTACAATAGTTCACTTTCAACCTTAAAAGGATTTTCAATGATTAGCCTTTAGTTCAGAAGAGTATTTACACTTTACCTTTTAACATACAAAAGGATTTCTTAACAATACTTAAACTATTTCTATTTTCTATAGTGTTTGAGTTTCAGAGAAACTATTGTGAAGAGGATTGATGGATAAGCCTTTAATCAACACTTGTTTGAGTTATGTTTTAAGCAATCAAACTCAAAGAATAGATCCTTAAATCTAATATAGAAGAGTTAGAGCCTTTGCTTGATTTTGAAGCTTATATTTATGAAGAATGATTATTTAAGTGAATGATTGTTTTGCACTTTGAGCTGATGACAATTCATTTTCCTTGAGGTTTCTTTTATAGGCTTCTTAAAGGTGTGTACTAGATCATATAGCCATTGGAAGACAAGTTGTTTGGTCTATGAATTAATAGACATGTGTTGTAAATAAACTAAGATTGTTCCTACTTGATCATCAGAACATTCTTCGTTTTTGTTTTGAGCAGCTGCTTGTATTTGTTACTTTTGACAGTTGTTTGTAAATCATGCTATTATGTTCTTATGTTAATGATGCAGTACCTCATTTGTCTAAGTTGTATTTGTTTATCTAAGCCATCAATTTGAAGGTAAATCTTGCATTTTACTTTTTGTTCATTGCTTTGATTTTGTTGATTTCAAATCTGTCTTGAGTCCTTAAAAGTGCATTTATGTTCCTTTGTGATAGTTACTGGTGGTTTTTCATGCATCTTGATGTACTATTGTAACTTGGTTTGATCTTGATATCAAAATGGCTTTGTTCTTTAATAAACTAAAACGTTCTTGGATTAGAGTCGTAAAAGTCAAAAACGATCTTTGTTTTTTGTATTTAAAAGCCATAACAATATTCCTTTCTTAGATTTGATCTTACTTCTTTCAAATTGATATTTGTTGTTATATATGATGTATGTCTTTGATTAATACACTCAAGATCACATGACAACATATTTTTAGAATTTTAATTTGGAATTCTGAAAACAAATCTAACACATAAACTATTGTTCTCTCCAATTTAGTTCATAAATATAAAAATAATAAATAGTCCTTAAACTATTATTAATTCATGATTTTAATCACTCAATTGTTTTAAAAATAAAAAGAGAGAACAATGATTAATTTAAACCTTGTTTCTATTACCCATTGTATTGAGCGAGTAGAATTATGCTTCTTTTTAGTGTTTACTTTATTTACAATATAATGCCCTAAGTTATGCAAAAGATTATGAGTTGTGATTAAGAATCATTGATTGTCAACGTGTTCGGGAATTGGAAATATTAAGTTAAGAAGGTCTCACATTTAAAAGCAACAAAAATAAAAAATTTACTTAACATGTTAGTGGCATTAAAATATATATATATGAGGTGATTTGGTAAGGAGTTTTTGTTGCTACAAACTCACTATTTCGATCACTGTCATCCAATTAACAATAGCACGTGACTCCTAGTTTGTGTCACATTGTATAAGTCTATTTCATTGAAAATTTTATTTAACAAAATTAATTTATTGGAGTTGATGGTTAGTTATATTTATTTGACATTTCACCTACCAAATGTAGAAAGAGTCCAAAGATCAATCTGATTTGCTACTAATATTTCTCCTTCTCTCTAATATATATAATTATTAATATATGTATAAAAATAATAATTTTTACTGACATTTTTTACTCAAAAAAATTACATCCATAAAGTGCTGTTTAAGTGTCGCATCTCAATTTCTTTCAATTTTCACTTTCTTTTTCAATTTTTTTTAATATTTTATAATTTAAATTAAAAGTTTATATCATATAAATTATAAATATAAAATTTTATACAATTAAATTTTTTTAATATGTTATTAAAATAATATTTTATTTACTTTTATTGAAATGAGTTTTAAAAATATATGAAATAATTTTAAATTTATATAAAATTTTACACATATAATTTATTTAATATAAATTTTTAATCTAATAAAAAATTAAAAAAAAATTAAAAAAATTGACCGAAATTGAGAAAAATTTGAAATGAGAGAATCCAAACTATGATTTCTTCACCTTCTTAGATGGTGTAAATAGTTTGATTTACATGCATCGACAATTTAAATATTATACATCAGACTTTATATCCAAAAAAATATATTAAATATAAAACCACTATTTTCTCAAATTATTGCACAAATATTTATATATTGAGATATGATTAAATACAACCGTATAATTATTTTATAATATTGGTGCAAATAAATTAAATTCTAAAGTGTTTATAGGTGCACATTGTACGCCATAATTAAATATGTATAATTTATGATAGTTTTACTATAACAACATTATTTGATTGAAGTTATTGGTTTGTTATATTTATTTGGCATTTCATCTACTACATATATATGCTTACTTAATTTTTTATTAGTGAAAATATTCCAGTTGTGATGAGATCCTGATTTTTTATTAACCATGCCAACAACGTTTTCTTTTATAATTGCCATGCGAACAACGCTTTATTAATAGAGAACAAAAAGAAAATCAATCAATCGAATATATAAATAAATAAAACTAAAATATGGTTGGTGCGATGTGCGAGGGATATTATTAAAAATAAAATTTTAAAATTTAAAAAATAATATAATTTATTAATTTTGTTTGTAGAGTATTTATTCTAAGTGAGTTTATTTGAGTAATTATTATATATGAGTTTATAAACGCACATTTGAGAATTTGTAAAATATTTTAGAGAACATAATCGCAACTAATTTATGTATTAAATTTTATCCATTGAATTAATATTTTAAAATTTTAGTTATATTTTATTGAATGAATAAGATTTCAAACTATTAATAAAATATTTAAATGTTAGATCAACCGATTTACAATTTAATGTCTTATATTACATTTCACTCATTAAATATTATATGAGAAAATAGAGTAAAAAGAATATTGTGTTAAAAATATCTATGCATTAAAATGTACTAATAAGTTTAAAGTTAATAGTATATTAACCATTAATCATTAATGACCTATATGATGGACCAACTAATCTCTTAAAATTATTATGTTAATAGTGAGATGACAACATCCTAATCTGTTTATATAGCAAAATTAATAGTGAGATGACAACATCCTACTTGGTGAGTCTGTTTTAATAAAATTGTATATAAAAAATAGAGTATAAAAACTTTAAAATATAACTATAAAATATTTTAGATGCAAGCAATTACAAAATTGTCTCCAATCAATATAACACAAATTATAAATAGAAAAATTGCATAGAGACCAAAGTGTATGTGTCATTGTCTTTCAATTTCCAAATAAACAAAAGCAATATATGATACATAATAACTTTCACAAGTTGTTGTCATTTATATATTTAAGCGTTTAAAAGGAGCAACATATTAATTGGAGTTAAAACCATAGGAAAAAGGATTACCAATAACGATGGATGAATAGTTATATATAATATTAGATGCTAAATAATAATAGTAATAGTAAAATGTGTGTTAAATTAAATTCAAAGTGGAATAATAAATAGGATAAAAGAGCAAAGATGAAAGCGTACCTTTAAGACTTGACACATGAGATTTTTGTTCAGGTGACAATAATTAAAAATAGTACAATATTAGATGATATATCACAATAGTATTTAGGAATATATTTTAATATATTATTAAATATTACCCACGTTTTTACTGGGTTTAATTTTTTTTTTAAACATAATATATATATATATATAAAATTTATTAAATATATTAATTTTGTAAATAGGTAAGGTCATAAGAAGAATACATGAGTTTTTAATTAAATAAGTATTTTTACTCTTGAAATAATATGATAACAACAATATTTTGCAATAGTGTAATCATAAAAACTTAACAATTTTTTTAGGGATGATATTATTAATCAAAGTAGAACTAATCACCATTTTACAAATATTTTGGGTCTATAATATCAAAAACCTTACTATTTAATTGGCATCTCATATACATAGAATATTAACTATGATTTAAGTGAAAATTTATATAATTGATAATCACATACTCTAATTGTTAAAGTATATAAGTTATTTGAGTAAACAAAGTATGTAGAAATTATTAAAATTGTAGCATTTTTTTTGTCATATTTTAAAAGTTTCGAAAATGCTCATGGTATCCATATATGGATAACTATTAAGAGAAAAAGACATCAAAATCACTTATTAGATTGACTAATTGTTATTTGTGCATAACATACATGGTAAATATATGTCTCAACGCCGTAATAATAATAAAAAGATACAAGTTGTATATTGATTATTTTAATATATAAATAAGCATTTAAAATTATTTGAATATTTTATCAATTATATTACTAATTTTTATAAAAATATTTTTGTTTCAATACTATTTATTTATTTTTGTTTAAAAGGTTGTGTGTTTGTAATTGATTATTGTGTTTTAAGTTATGATGATTATATTTTTATATACTATGCACTCATTTAAGATGATATGTTGTAATTATTTAAATATAATTAAAATATTGTGATCTATTTATCTACAATGAATTATCAAGAGTAATTTAATATGAAATTAAGTTTGTTATAAGAGTTATGTTTTTTATTGTTAGTTTTAATCATAGAGTTATGAAAATAAAATATGATGATTATGTTTTTATTACATATTTTGTGACCATTTAAGATGATTGTTATATTTTAATTATTAAAATGTAATTAAAATATTGTGATGTATTTAAATATAATGAATTATCAATAATAACAATATAAAATTAAATTTGTAATATTAGTAAGTTTTTTATTTTAGTTTTTTAATCAT
>JBBPBS010001130.1:1305909-1316735 GCA_037974835.1 Cicer judaicum | reverse complement strand
TATTCTTTAGAGATAAAGTTAGTTTTTTGAGTTGATTTTTTTCACCAAATTCATCTTATTTAAAATGCAGTATGAATAAATTGTATTTTCTTAATTATTTGTCTTTTCTTCTTCTTTGTGGTATTAAGATGGTTGTTACATTTTAATTATTAAAATATAATGAATTTCCAATAGTAACTTAATTTGAGAATAAATTTATAATAATAGTTATATTTTTTATTGTTAATTTTTTATCGTCGAAATGCATGAGTTAGTATTTGGTTATATTCAATTATCTATTATATATAGTTGAACAAAAAATCTAACAAAATAAAAGACATTGAAAATGTTATTTTATGGTTTAATAATTAAAAAATGTTCAACAAACTCTTAGTTAAAGAAAAATAAATGATTTGTATTCAAAAGAAAATGTGTTGTCCATATTAAAATAGAGCTAAAAGACATAGATAAAAAAATATTAGAAGATGAGTAAAATTAAATGGAGAAAGAAAATAATCTAAACATAAGCTTTGACACAGTTTATGAAGTCACTAAAAAGTTTACATAATGTCACATTTCTCATTGATATTTTGGGTGAGAATTAAGAAACCATTAGATTAGAATTGAACATATAAAAAAAAAGAGGAAAAATATAAGATGGATAAAGTTTAAGTGGAAAAAGAAAATGATCTAATTTGACTGAGGAAGTAACCAAGAGGTTACACAATCTCATATTTTCCATTGATACTTTGGTGAGAATTGAAAAGCCATGAAGAATTGATTATTGTGTATTAAGAATGAATTGAAAAGATGATACTTGAGATAACATAAAATATGATGTATTTGATTACCAACTAATCTGAATATACAAATTTAGAAATGGAGGAGCACTGAAAGTTGATTGAAGTGAGTAGATAGCAAAATTATTTTCATGAAGAGTTTTTGTGTGTGAGTTTTCAACATATGTATATGATGATATGTGAGATGCAAAAGCTAAATTGAGAAATAAAAGATGTAAGATGAAACGTAGAAGCATATGAAGGTTGCCACATAGGAATATAAAAGATGTGGAATAAATATTATGATGTGGCACATAAGTGTGTGATGTATCAATCAATAGATTTGATGGTTTATTTTAATATATTATAGAAGATTGACTAGTCAATCAACAAATGATTTCATTCCTGTAAAGTACGGTTGAAATGAACTTGCCACTCTATGTCCCATAGCTCCCGAATGTGGCTTATCAAGGTTAAGATGGTTAAGTTAATATTGTATTTTCTTGTCACCATGTCAACTAGAACCTTTGTGTCACTCTCCATTTGAAGATGTGTAATCCTACGCCGATGCATTAATCAAAACAAAAAAAAATTAATTTGGAAACTCCAAACCAGAGAAAAATCATGACTAGAGAATAATACTATGTGAAATTTTTTACAATACATATATTTCTCTCAAACTCTCCATGGTCCCCAATACCCCTACATTTTCCCAAGTAAATATTTAAACTACATCTAACATCACACTAACACAAGAGTAGAAGATAAAAGAAAATTAAGAATCAAATACAAGATTAAAGTGTTTCTGACTGGTGCAATTTATAATGAAGAACTAGAGCCATATATATAGTCTTGAGCTCTTTCTTCCATTACAATTTCAAGCAATGTGGACAATCTTCTAATTTCAACCAAAACTCAACAGCCACCACCTTGACTGAAATTGATGCATCTTCAACTTTCATTGTCTACACTGACAATCATAGTTCAAAAGAACTATCAAAATCCACCATAAAAGTATATTCGACATGAAGCTAAACTACTTCAAGAATTTCCATTTGAAGCAAACTCACTCAAATAATTACCAATTGAAGCTAAACTACTTCAATAATTTCTTCTCTATGCTGAAAAATATGGTGTAACCTTTATGTTGACTTTTCTAGAAAGTTTTTCAGCAATCGACATAGTTTCACAACACACCTTGCATCAATATCAACCAATGCAATTGTGTTAATCAACACATTATGTAATCATGAGTGTATCACAAGATTGACTTGACTTTTAAACAAGTCAAAGTTGTTTCTTCCATCAAATTTTTCTAATCCAAAATTCTCGGACGAAAATTTACATATTTTGATCATGCACCAAGTAGGTTCTCAAGAAAGAAAGGCGAGCCACAAATAACCACTTAATAATCAAATCTTTCCTTAACCAGAACTTTGTCTAAACAACACTTCTATAGTATAGCCTTTCTTTTCTAATGTGGAAGATCAAACAAATCTGCAACCACAGAGCATGCTAAGAACTCTATTTTCCTGGACCGAACCAGAAGCTCTAATGCCAATAGTTTGTAAAATAAACAAACAAAGAAATTTAAATAATAATAATAATAAAAAAGAACGTAGAAACTCTAAGCATGAGAAGAAACCACAACCAGACAACAACACTATGAGAAAATGGTTACAACACATAGACTTTTCTCAAATTCTCCATGGCCCCTTGTACATTCACACCTTCGAAAGAAAATATCTTAACTACCTCTCACAACACTATAACACAAGAGTTTAAAGTGTTTACAACTAGTGCGATTTGTAATGCAGAAATAGAGCCGTATATACAACTTTGAGCTCCCTCTTCCTTTACAATTCCAAGCAATCTGGGACGTTTCTAATTTTCTCAATTTCAACCAAAAGTCAACATTAACAACCACAACTTGTCGCGCATAGTTGGTTAAACACTTCCCATTGTTGTCTTGAAGAAGTCTCCCACGCCCCAAAAGATTAATGGAGTTTTATTAGCACCTTTTAAGACCCTTAATTTATAAATTCTAATTTATGCAATTTTAGGGTATTTTGTGTTAAATTGCTTAGGCATTTAGCTCAATTTTATTTTATTTTGTGAATTAAGTACCAAAAATATATTTTGTTAGAGTTTGTATTGTGTTTAATATATATATAAGACTCGATTAAAATTATTTGTCGAAGCATAATTTGTTAGTAATGGTTAAAAAAAAACTTGATTTTTGATGTGTTTGAGTTACGTAATGATTTATTTTCAAATAAATGAGTTATTTGGTTTTAAAAGTTTGGTGTGTGAAAAAGATATAATTTTGGGAATTTTATTGTGGTTGGATAAATTTTAGTTGTGAACAAATTGTTATAAATATTTATGTTTATGTAGTTAGCTCCTTGAGTCTCGAAAATAAATCGAGACCGTTGGTACCGAGTTAGCGGTGGGAAAACTCTATTATATTAATGTTGTTGTGGTGATTAAAGAAAAATAAAATATTTAATATATTATGAAAGGAATGCAACTATTTCAAAGAGTTATAACCTTGAAACTAGAAAAAATATTTATTGATAACTTTTGTGTGATTATGTAATTATTTAGAATGAAAAAAATGAATTATGTCAAATTTGAGAAAAAAATTTGGTTGTGTGAAATTTTTGAGAAAAAATAATTTAAAACGTTTTGAAAAATTGTTAGTGAATTCGCTAAAAAATTAAAGGTTGTTAATTTCTAAAAATATATTTTATATGTTGAAAGTGTGTTGTGGTTAATAATACTATTAGTCCTTAATTATTGTAAACTCTTTTAGTAAAATATACTTTAAGGGGGTTAGATGTAAGAAATTATTTGTATGGTAGTTAAAGTTTCATGGATTAATTTGACTAAGTCAAACACTATTTGATTAAAGGTGTCGCCACAAATGAGATTTTTTGATGTGTTTGATTGTGATAGTGATAATCGTTGGAAAAGCTATAACTAAGGTAAGGGCTCAATCCAAATTTTTTATTTGCATATAGGGACCATATATGTGTGATTGATTTACGATTGATGTGTGAATGTGTGATAATTAATTTTGACGTGAATATATATTTTTGAGTGAAAATACGTGTTGTTACATGTTATGAACTGATAATTAATTTTGATGTGATTATATATTCTTAATTGAAAATACATGTTGTTATATGTTATGAATTTTATCGAGGAAAATCTGTCTTGAGTGTGCTATGTGATAAGTATGAAAAATTATCAGTGTTAATTGAGTATTAAAAAGAAAGTCTTTTAATAGCTGCATTTACATAATGATTGTTGTGAAAAGAGTCAGAGTATGCTCATGCATTTCATAGCTAGTGGTGACCGTGATGGACCACAATGTCAGTGGTGACCATAATGGGCCACAATGTTAAGTCACGAGGTTAAGTGGTGACCAAGATGGGCCGCGAGATGGTTCCATGAGTTGATTGGTTCATCTTATCCTTACGAGAATTTAACTGCCGAGTAGGTCTGTGGTACTACACTCTAGTAAATCATGTTGAAATGTAACGGGTGGCATCTCTGTAATTAGTACAAGTCTGTGATAGGCGGTGCATTTATGATTTACGCCCCTCGATGAGGGTTTTGGGAATTCCAGAATCATGTGCATTGGCATTAGAGTGCTTGACATGTGAGTCATGTTTGTTATAATATGATATTTATATATACATACTCTGTTATTGTTTGTATCATGCCGTAATTGCTAAGTGTTATTGCTTGTTTTTATGACGTAATTGTTAAATGTTATTTGTTAATTTCAGTGGGTGACACTTTACATTATTGTAGAAATTGGACTTTTCCCTCATATGCTACTCGAGTTCATTCCACCGACTGTTACCTTGGCGAATGAAACATCGTTAGACTTTCCTGATCGAGACTCTTCAACTACTTGGGTATACGACCTCCTCTCAAGCAAAGCTATTTATACGGGGAGGGTAGTGAGGACAAGTAGGAGAGCGGTATACCTCGTGGAGCTCACTCGTGAGAGAATTGACTATCCGATACCTTTAGGATTGGTGCTCGGGATGAGTGAAGCATGTGAAAATGCAGAGGATTCATCAGTTAGAGTTCAGGTGGAGGCCAGCGTAGGAGCTGGAGATACAATGGCTGGATCGGGGACTAGCGAAAAGGATAAGGGGTCGATGCCGGTGGGAAGAGATATTGCAAGACCGTCTAGGCGGGCTGTGTCAGAGCATCCGCTTCCGATGAATGATCCCTTACCGATTGTCGCTGAAGTAGCAAACTATTTTGAGATCCCATTGCCCATGAAGCCACCTATCTCGTGGGTGGATTCGAATTTTGAGGAGACTGATCCTTCCATCGAAGTTGATGAGGAGGAAGTTACTTCGAAGAGAGATATTGCGTCAGATGGGACTTGTGCAGTGTGTGGAGGTCACCCTTGTTATTGTAGTTGTTAGTGGATGATCATATTAGTTTTTGGTTGTACTTATTTTGTGTTGGGATGACTGTATCTATAACATATATTGTTAGTTGACTTTTGTTTTGGTGGACCATGTTTCATTTTTTGACGTGACCATGGGGGGATAGCATTCTTGGAGCAGTACTTTTGTGCAGGTGTCTGCCGATAATACCTCAGGGGTATGAGCAGTGTCTGATAAGTCTCATAACCCCGTTATATTTTTCTATTTGTATACTTTGGATTATCGTCTCAAAAACAATTTTAGTTGGTTTGTATATATGATGTAATTATTCAAGACTTCTGTCGTTTGTGTTACGACATGGTATTTTATTAATTTGTTTTTGAAAAAAAAAATACACTCGTGCTGTTAAAAATCGGGGTATTATAACATTCACATTTGAGTTTAATCCATTATTCGTGCAATCACGTTCATCCTATAAGTTATATCCATTTTCTGAGGTCCACCATTCAATTGGGATTTTTTTAACATATGTCTATTTCCCCTGCCATCTTGATAGTCAATTCAGTTGGGTTGTTTGGGGCTGTGAAGTCCCTCCTCAAAGATACTTTTATTCCTCCAAGTCCATAATTGCCAAAAACATGAATACTATCTACCACTCTTTGTTGTACGTCATTGTCCTCGTATTGTTTAAGTTTTCAAAAACTCGTTCTCTAGAAGAAAGAGAAAAAGTTAGTACTATGTGTTGAATCCACTAACTTGATTTAGACTTCTGTTGCATGAACACAATCCCTTAGAACATGGCTAGTCGTTTCTACTATATTTCCATAGGTAGAACAACTGAGAGTGATATCAGTACCCCCAAAACATGGCTAATTATTTCGACATCCACTTGTCAAGGCAAAAATTAATTTGTTGCTCATTTGACAAGTGTCAAATAGTTTAGCTCTTAAACTTTTCCCAAACCCCAACCAAAGCCTTCCAAAAAGGGAGCCATAAGGTTGTCTTTATAGAGACCCAAAGATCTTTGTCTCTTCCATACTTTTTGTACATCACCTTACACCAAAGATCGTTAGGTCTATTAAGCATATTCCATAACATCTTCATGAGGATGTCCTCATTCATCTAATGTGGCCTTTGAATCCCATGACCTTCATCTACTTTAGGCAAAAACATGTCTCCCTGCTAACTAAGTGGGATTTGCTTATATGCTTTGTATCCCCCTGTAAAAAACCTCATTGAATTCTTTCTATCTCATCACTTAAGGAGTTGAACGTATTGCATATGATAATACATAACGAAGTTGAGGAACGATTTAGAAAAAATTAGTCTACCAGCCAAACTAAGACACTGATGTTGTCACCCACTTAGTTTTTTTATGTTTGTTTCGATTATGTGATTAAACTTCCTTCAGGTAGTCCTTCCCAAATCTATATTTTCCCCTAAATATATATATCTACATTAGTATTTAGAATGTAATGTGTATGTTGCACAATGTCATCTCGAAGTTGTTCGTGAACATTCTAAGACAAAAATATGAGTTTTTAGTTGTTAATTTTCTACGTAGAGACTTCACAAAAGTATCCAGATAATGCATATTACCATAAGTTTGTTCAATAAAAGCCTCATTAAATAGAAGTAGATCGTCAATAAAAAGCAAGTGCAAAATCTGAGGTCCTGATGTAACTGCACACATGGATTGCCAAAAGTTAGCTTACACTTGGTCAACAACAATATGAGAAAGTCACTTCATACAAATAAAAAAAAGATAAGGAGATAAAGGATTATCGTGTCTAATGTCCATTGTAGGAGAGAACTATAAGTTTTATCACTATAAGTTTTGAACTAGAACCGTTTGAAAATTGAACCGAACTGGTTTTTAGTTTGGAAAAACTGAACCGAACCGATTTTCAATTAAAAAAACCAAACCGAACCGGTTTATAAAAGTGGTGCACCGGTTTATTATTTTAAGCCGAACCGAACTGGTTTAACTTAGTTTTTTTGTTCATATAGGCAAAAATTTACATAATTACCCCTAATTACTTCTAAAAAAATAAATCCGGTTCAAGTTTTTTGAAATAAAAACCGGTTCGGTTTGTTTTTTTTGAATTGAAAACCGATTCGGTTCAATTCTAGTTTTACAAAATCAGTTCGAAAACGGTTCGATTCTTAAACCAGTTCGGTTCGAGTCGCTTCAGCAGTTTGGTTTAGTTTTTGATTTTTTTGAACACTCCTATGAGAGGGGAGTAATGAGTGATGAATAATATCAATAAGAGAAAGAGGAAACTTACACCCAACCAAACAATTCTCAACAAAATTCTTGCTTAGCTTGTCATAAAAATTTTCAAGATCAAATTTAATGGACTTGAAACATTTTTTACCTTTCACTCTAGCCATAAAATGTACTCAATTGGTAGAGTGAGATAATAATGTCGAACTAGGATTTGATTATGTTCACAATCACCTTAGTTATAAATTTATAGATAACATTGCATAGTGCATGCAATAAGGCAAAATTGAGAAATAAATGAGTGCATGCAATAAGGCAAAATTGAGAAATAAATTCAAGTTTATTCACTTTAAGAATTAAAACAAGCATATTGTTATTAATTGAAGAGATAAGATAAGAGTTAGACCAAACCTAATTCACGTGATGGTAAATAGAGTCTCCCAATCTTTCCTAACTATACTCGGAAAAAAATAAAAGAGTACCATCCTCACCTAGCACCTTGTAAGGGACATATCTAAAATGAACACACTTGCACTCTAGGTAGTTGACCTTGGCACCTAAGGTGTGTTGCTCTACTTCAAGATTCTAAGGGTAAGTAGCCCAATATATGATTGGATACCTGATAGATTTGTCGTCATGAAAAAGTTTGAGATAAAAGTTTCTTACCATTTTGCAAAGCTCATCTTGGTCTTTAAGGTAAGTCCACGTGACATTTCTTGGGGAGACAATTTTATTGTGGCATTTCTTGGCAATAGTTTTTGAGTGCTAATATTTTATGTTCCTGTACCCACGAGTTATCCACCTACCTAAGGGGTTTTGCTACCACAAACACTCCTCTTGATACAAAATTTAAGCAAGTTGGTCTTCAAGATCCTTTTCTAGTGAATACAAAAAGATGTTATACCCATAATTTTGACTATTCTGAATTACATTAAGTTTGGCTAAAAGCGCTTTTTTCCTTTTGAAAATATTTCCAAAGACCTATGAAGAAGAGTAGTCAAATCATTGTCCCTCTTTCAATTTTCTTGATCCACCGTTTTGAAATTGTTTTGAAATTTGCATGAGTTTTCCAAGCTATTGTTCAATGTAACCATTAAATCTGTTTTTGTTGCTACATACTTGATATTGAGAAAAGCAACGGAAAAAAGAAAGATTTGTGTAATGGTACAAGACTAAGTATGACAAGACTAGCAAATCATGTCATTGAAGCTAAGATTATTTCTGGAAAAAATGTTAGAAACTTCATCTATATACAAGGAATTTATATGTCTCCATCCCAATAGTTATGGCCTTTCAAGCTTATATGAAAGAAATTTCCTATTGTTGTGTGTTATGCAATGACAATCAACAAATCACAAGGTTCATCATTGGACTACATTGGTATATATTTGCCGAAATCTATGTTTAATTAGGGGCAGTTTTACGTAGCCATATCAAGAATGAAGCGCAAATAAGGTTTGAAGATCTTAATAAACGATAAGGAAAATTAGCATTTACTAATTTGATGAAGGATGGTTGGTTTGTATGAATTACTTAGATAAGAAGCGATCCAGTTCAGATGCAGCAAACAATGAAAACATAAATAATTAGACACATAAATTTATCATGGCTCACCATTAACTTGGCTACATCTAGTCCCCTCATTCAGAATGCTTTAATCCACTAATTCAAATACCTTGAATTAAAAAACTCATAACCCTTGAAGCTAGTTATCCAAAACAGTTTGACAACCCCAAACTTTTGCATAACTAGCCACCTTGACCCTACAAATCAAGTCTTCTCCTAACAACCTAACAACACTAGATTGAAGAATGAACTAAATCACTATCGGGTTGGATACAAAATACTGAAACTTAAGTGTTTGCTTCTAACAAAGCTGATAATAATAATAACTCTCATACTCTAAGAAAAAAAAACAATAAAAAAATTAGCATTCGAACAATTGTTTTTCTCTTTGAACTCTAAAATGAATTTTGAACTTGACCTTGAATTCTTGTATTCTCTTCTAATTTTTGATGCCCTTCTTCTTCAGCCTTTAGTATCTATTTATAGTTAAAGTTAGGGCTTCAATTTAGTCCATCTTTAATTCCAAATTGTATCTTGTTTAGATTGATTATGTTCTTATTTTGTTTAGATTGAGTTTGTAAATTCTTCAGATTGATTTTGTTTGTATTTTGCTCATACTGCATTTGTAAATTCTTCAAAATGATTCTGTTTATATTTTGTTATAAGTAAATCTTGATCAATTTTTCTTCAAATCTTCTTTAAACCTTCACAATATCTTCTTTTCAACTTGGTCATAGATTTTCTTCAATTATAAATATGAATCAAATCTTATTTTAGATTTTCATCAATTATAAATATGAATCAAAAATCTTATTTTAGACTTTCTACCATTACAAATTTGAATCAAATCTTATTTTTTATTTTCTTCAAAAACATGAATCTTCTTTAATATTCTTTGAAGTCAAATATATTATTCTCATAAAATACTTTTGTTAAAAACAAAACTCCAAGTATAAAATCAAATTAGTTCTAACATTTAAGTCTTGTCAAATGTTGAAAAATGTCAAATCATACCTTAAAAAAGGCCTATGACAAATAAAATGCAGACTAAAACCTAATGTTTTAAAAGTAAGTTAGAATGAAGTGTTGAAAATTATATTTTCAGCTCTACACTCTACTAAGTTTGTGATGAAGAATAATGTAATTGGATCCACAACTAGTAATAATAGCAATAAATATGTAACAAACTATAAATATTGTCTTTTTTATTTTTTAATAAGAAAATGTTTGTAAATTAGAAGTATATTAGTTATCTCGGGTTTGACTTCGAGACCACTTTTTTATAATTATTTAAGTGTCTCTTGGCTCACCTACCAAACTACTTACTTTTGTTTAGTTATATACAGTATCAACTACAAAATCCAAAAGTTGTACATTTATGCATACCATTTATTTTGTGTTAGGACCAAATTAAACTAACTTAACCTACGAGCACTAGCATGAGATGGTAATGGTTTTTTCCAACTTAACCAGAGTCATGGATTTCAATCCAACTATGGGAATGCAACAGTGGTAAATTTTTTAAAGGAGAGTTTTGCCACCTATTTTGGACAAACCTGACTCGAGGGATAGTACTTGATTCACACAAAAACTAAAATAACCTAAAGAAAATGGTGAAACCACAACATATCCATCACCCAGAAGAGGTCACATAGTATCCATGATAGAATTAGGCAAACTTTTCATTCTCTATCTTCTTCAATTTTCTATCACAACCTTCCTAAAAGTTATTTTATTTTTATTTATAGAAGTTGAATTATATGTGACAAATTTTATACGGAAAAGTCTCTTATTTTTTTTTTTTTGAAATCTTATCGTCATAAACCATCACAACCTTCCTAAAGGTTATTTTATTTT
>JBBPBS010001130.1:1281869-1305776 GCA_037974835.1 Cicer judaicum | reverse complement strand
TTTTTTTTTTTTTTGAAATCTTATCGTCATAAACCTTTATTATTCGTTCCATATATAGAGATAAATTGCAATACAATAACATATTTTTACATTCCATAAAAAAATATAGTTCTATATCATATCCTCATAACATATCTCTAAATTATATTCTTAAAATAAAAGAAATAAGAATATTCTATAAATAAATATAAACTATATAACCAAATGATATCATATTTTAAATTTGAAATATATTTAAATATAAATGAATTTTAAAGTTCCTTTAAAGATATTTTGCATATATTATAAACATTTTCGTAAGCTCATTCATCAACCGCATCTCAACTTCTCACCATTCTATTTTCTTCCTTCGATTTCCCTCCATCACAACTGTCACTCAAAGTTGTTTATCAATTCGTGTAATCAGAACTTGGCACAAGTCCCTCGATTAGGGAGGATCTCATTTTTTTTTATAACACACATATCCTTAATTTTGTACATTGAACACTCTAAATATTATATTTACACCTTATTCCTTAACTAAATAGTCAAATAGCAAGTTTCCCACTATTGAGTCTATGACCGTGGTTGCAGCCTATCAGACGCCACAACCCACCATGAAATGTTGTAATTTTGAATCTTGAAGATTCAAATAGAGCCTCCTAAAACATTAAGACAACTCTGTCGTCACTCTCTCCAACACCCAATCTTTCGTCGTAGTCTCATTCCAATTCATCAAAACAAATATCGTCAATTTTGTATCCAAAATCCGTCAAATCACTTTCCAAACCATTATCAGAGCTTTTATCATCGACCTCTTTTGCACTTCTGTCACAGAAATAGCTTCTACCATGGGAATTCCCAATTACTACTTCTTCCTTTCTAGAATTGTCGTTATTGCTATATTTTCTTACTTCCTGAAGACCCATAGTGAATCGACGATGTCGTTTAAGGATAGGATTGGAGTTGATATTGTTGCTCCAGGAAATGTGGTGTTGTATGCGACACAGATGTTAGAGCCGATGCTTATTGGGATATGTTGTATTTTTGTGAGCACCTTTCAATGGGGAAGAGAATTATTGTAAACACATTTTGTGAAATGTTGTAAATACACTAGAAAATTATTTATATGTTTAAAGAATATTTTTGGAAGAATGCGAATGTTATGATTGATTTTTTTTGATTATCGTACTGATAGAGAACAATTTTTGTTTTAAAATTGTGTGCATATTGATATTTGATTATTGGAATTCAATTATGAGTGGTTAGTCCCACATTGACCAAGAATGGAGGCTATATTGGATATATAAGGATAATTACCCATAAACCTAATGCCTTAAGATTTTGGGTTGAGATGTGGTGTCTAAGTCTCTTATGAATCTTTGTTTAACCCATTTCTAATGTTGTGCTCTCCAGGACTCCCCAACAAGTGGTATTAGAGCCTGGTTTGACTTGATGGGGGGAGCAAAAAAAAAGGACTTGGATCAAGTGGATCAAGTCTAGTGGTGGACCATAAAGGACTTGGATCAATTAGTGGATCAAGTCTAGTGGTCAAGTCGTCAATAGAGGACTTGGATCAAGTGGATCAAGTCTAGTGGTGGGGACTCATAATTGAGGGGGAGATTGTTGGAATTCAATTATGAGTGGTTAGTCCCACATTGACCAGGAATGGAGGCTATATTGGATATATAAGGAGAATGACCCATAAACCTAATGCCTTAAGGTTTTGGGTTGAGATGTGGTGTTTAAGTCTCTTATGAATCCTTGTTTAACCCATTTCTAATGTTGTGCTCCCCCGGACTCCCCAACAAGTGGTATTAGAGCCTGGTTTGACTTGATGGGGGGAGCAAAAAAAAAAGGACTTGGATCAAGTGAATCAAGTCTAGTGGTGGACCATAAAGGACTTGGATCAAATCTAGTGGTCAAGTGGTCAATAAAGGATTTGGATCAAGTGGATCTTGTCTAGTGGTGAGGACTCATAATTGAGGGGGAGATTGTTGGAATTCAATTATGAGTGGGTAGTCCCACATTGACCAGGAATGGAGGCTATATTCAATTATGAGTGGTTAGTCCCACATTGACCAGGAATGGAGGCTATATTGGATATATCAGGAGAATGACTCATAAATCTAATGCCTTAAGGTTTTGAGTTGAGATGTGGTGTCTAAGTCTCTTATGAATCCTAGTTTAACCCATTTCTAATGTTGTGCTCCCCCGGACTCCCCAACAATTGTGTATCTCATTAAAGAGTTGTTTTCAGATACTAAGACCGTTGAGTACATCAAATGCTAAGGAGTTCTACATTTTTTGAAGAATTTTTTCCTTAGAGTAGGTTACTAGATATGTCATACTCAACATCAAATGCTTTTTTTTTATCTTTAATAATTATATTGAAGTTATTTTACCTATAAAAAATGAAACATTGATTGTTTGAATGAAAATTAGATGAAGCAAGGGACAACAAAGATAGGTTGTCATGGTTAGATAAACAACCAAGTAGAAGTGTGGTCTACTTGTGTTTTGGAAGCCGTGGAACGTTTACTGTGACACAATTCAAGGAAATAGCTGAAGGATTGGAGAGAAGTGGACATAGATTCTTATGGGTTGTGAAGAGGCCATTACAAGAAAATTCTAGAATGAATCAAGTTGATGATACAATACGGGAGTTTGAGTTGGATTCTGTTTTGCCAAATGGGTTTATAGAGAGAACCAAAGAGAGAAGCCTGGTGGTGAGGTCATGGGCCCCACAAGTGGAGGTTTTAAGTCACGAATCCATCGGTGGGTTTGTGAGTCATTGTGGGTGGAACTTTGTGTTATAAGGGGTGGTTATTGGAGTGCCAATGATTGCATGGCCATTGTATGCAGAGCAACATGTTAATAAGGATGTAATGGTGGAGGACATGAAGGTTGCTGTTGGGGTGGAGCAAAGGGAAGGAGATAGGTTTGTGAGTGGAGAAGAAGTGAAAAAAAGGGTGAGAGAATTGATGGAGTCTAAAAAGGGGAGTGAAATAAGGGAGAGGAGTTTGAAGTTCAAAGACGTGGCTAGAGGTGCATTTGGAGAATTTGGGTCATCTACAAAAGCACTTGCCAACTTGGTTCAAACATTGAATGGAATCAATCACTAATAAATTAGTAGATTACTCTCCTATTCCTTTTTGCCATGACAAAGGGGGAAATGTTATTTTGATTTTAACACGATCAAAAGTTTCTTTTTGTATAACTACTGTATTTTTTTTTTGAACAAATTGTATGATTAGAATTTTATTGTTATATCAATGAAAAAATATTATTTGATTCAAATGATTAGCACATGTTGAGGAGGAGTTTTTAAATAAAAAGCTCTCTATAATTATCATTAAAATCAAAATTAAAATTTGAATTAACATGTTTGTCATCATCAAAAAGGGGAAGATTGTTGAGAAAAAATCCTAAAGTAATGTTTTAATGATAATTAAGCAAAAGGTTAATTAAGACTTATAATTATGATTCTAAGTATTTTGGTATTTAACATGTGTATTTGAATGTATTAAGCAAGATAGGTACCAAACATTACAAAGCATATCTTATTAAAATAAAGAAAGCTAAATTAGTGAAACGAAGAACGTTTTTAACAGATTTCTAGAAAACGAAGAATGTTCTCCATATCAGCAGAGTTATAAGAATGATCGGATTCATATATAAAAGATTAGATCCAGAAATTGTAATCCATTCCATATCTTCATCAGCAATATACAACGATCAATCTAAACAAGAATTATTCTAGAATTCGAAGGCAAAACACTTTGCTTCACAAAATACATAAAGCAATATCACTCTCAAAGTTAAGCAAGTGCAAGTACGAACTGACAGACTGGAAAAAGACACTACTGTTGAACTTTCAAACAGACCTGCACACATGATTCAAGGCATGGGATCGCTTTAGACAACTGTTAAGATCAAAACATAAGTTAGATCATCTCAAGACAAATTCGAAGATCAACATTCTTGCTTTATGGCTGATCTTATCCATTGACTTACTCGTGACAGATGGACTATTTCCAATGGCCAAATGAGCTATCATAAGCTCTCTTGAAGCCTATAAATAAATCCTCACAACGAAGAATAGATCAGAGCTCAAAGTGTAAAGCAAAATATCACTCATTCAATCATACTTGAATCCTCTTAAGTTTCTCAATCATTCTAAGTTTTCATTATGTTCTTAGTGTGATATTAGAATTAGTACTCACTGAGTTCTAAAATATAGGATCTATTTTCAAACATGAGTTGAGCATACTCAAATTCTAACAATCTCAAAAATCATTACTTTGTAACTTAAGGCTATATTGTTGACATAACATGAGTAGTTTGTAAAAATCCTTTTATGATTTAAAAGCTACCTTGTAAAATCATTTATGAAATAGTGTAAGATAACCTGTGGAAATCATTTTTAGGTAGAAAGGTAGAACTTTATAATAGATCAAGATTGATATGTGAAAGCTATGTGAAAACCAAGAACATTCTTGCTTTGAGCACTTAGTGGAAAATCTTACAATTGTGAGGATTTGACGTAACCCGTGTTGGGTGAGCCAAGATATATCCTTATGTGGTCTCTCTTTCCTTATCTCTATTTATTTGTTTGTCTTTCAATCAGTTTTTATACTGATAAGTTAATATTGTTGTTTTCTTTCACCTAACCAAGAACGTTCTTTGTTTGTAACCAAGATAAATCTTGAGTTAAACATTTTAGTTTTTAACAGGAATTTTTTTTAAAAATGGCAATTATAACTCAAATCCCTCTTCCTTATAATTGACATTGTTACTTCAGTTATCCCTAGTGATATGATCCTATTTGTCAGGAATCACTTTAATGATCGTTCAAGGTTAGAAACTTACATATTGGAGGATAAATCACATTTTGTTGAAGAACGCGATAATCGAGCTACGAAACTCCAAATTGGGAGATTCCAAAATAAGGTGAAAGAAGACATTATGAAACGCAAGTTAGGTCATTGAATCGCCGAAAAACACAATGTAAAACACGAGATATGAGCCCAAGTTACTTAACACCAAAATTAGCAAAATTTGTGTATTAGAGTTTGATGTAAAGGAAATTGAAAATTATAATTCAGAAAACAAACCAAAAACAAAATGACACCTTAATCTAGGGATTGGTAAGCCGAAAATAATGCCACAAGGACTAACAACATTGCTAAGTTCAAATTAAATTCTTTCAAAAACTCTAGAGAGCAAAGCCTCACAAAATAATAATATATTCAAAATTCCCTTTGGCCCAACTCAAGTTTTTACATTTATATTCAAATATTCTTACTAATTTAGTCTACTACTTTAATTAAAACTAATATTAAAATTTGATCACATAGATGCAATCTGTGACACACTAAATCCCAAAAAAAAAATCTTATTTTCTAAACAATGAAATTATTTTGAAACAAATGAATAAATATAAACTTTCAAACATTTTTTTTTGGTAAAAAGTATCACATAATCACGAACAGGTCGAATAAATTCAAAGGTTTCATCAAACTTAACAACTTGAAATCACAATATCTGACAACAAAATATTTTTAGAAGTACACATACTTATGTGTTAAATTAAGTGTAAATGTGGTCCCAACTTGATGTCACTATCAGAGCGGGAATTCCCAAAATAAAAATACTCAAAATAACATCAACACAATGCATAATAATAAAGGTCTCCAAGACATGATGACTTTTGCCTCTCCTGATGGTACTAGTCATCACCTGCAACTTACAACTCGTATGCGTCCATCGCAAACGCCAAACACAAACAACGAGGGGGTGAGTATCGAAATTATGTAACAGTATAAAATACACAAGGAGAACACACAAGCAATCAAATTATCACAATCTCAAAAACAGTCAAGTGTATTAATATCAACGGTTTGTCAAATTCATTCACAATAAGATAATCACAAATGAAATGCTATGCATGTCATATACTCTATACTTCATCATTTGGTACCATTCTACTCTGAGGTACTTGGTTAGGAGGTCTGATACTATGTCACTATAAGAGTGGATAGACAATTCATGAATGGTCAATTCCTCATAGATCCCCTCAACTCAACCCGAGACACATATACACGACGGTCGGGGTACTCTTGTGTTGCACGTTAGCTCCCGGCCTTAGGGAATAACCCACTAATCCACTTAGGAATTTCCCACTAGAGGTACCCCCAAGGTCTATCAGTCTTACCTTATAGTTCGACTGTAACCCTCCATGATCAGGCTCATTCAGTTGTACTTCTCTGAATCACTAGGTTTGTCAAACCCTCGCTATATGATGACAAAATAGTTCTAACTCAAAAATCACAACTCAACAAATTTCAGTTTGACTTCACAACATTCATCATTATGTATATATATCAGTCAATCACAATTAAATCCAATATTCTGATTTGCACTACTCACAATATCAATCACAAATAAAAGATCAAATAGTGGCATATTCAAGTGATATCACAATTTCATTCAAGTAGCAAGAATACTCCAGTACACATCATTCACACAGTAACAATCAACATGATATTCATAAAATCAGACGGCATACAATCTTAATATAAATAATTTCATGGCAATTCTATAGGTTGTTAAATTACATTTTAATCCTCACTATTACCATTCACATTTTATTAATTAATTATTATTACTCAATAGGGCTCAACCGTACGTAGTAAGCCCCGAATGAACATCTGGGAATTTCAATATTCCCCTTCATCTCACGTTATTTTATACTCATAAAATCGAACCTCATCTCACTCGTTACCTTAGCTGAAGATTTTTTCCAACGAAGCCGATCCGCTGATTTAATGTGTCACGTCTTCGCCAACCACCGTCTCTAACAGTCCACAAGCGAGAATAAATCAACGCAACAACCAATTACAAATTAATTACTTACTCCAATAGATAATTAATTAATTTATTAATAATACATTGATACTTTATCTAATAATACATTAATGCATTGTAATATAATTTAAAAATATATTTAATATCGTTAACATACATATTACTATGATAAAATTTTATTTAACACAGTATAATAGAAAGAACTTAATATTATGTCTATATAATATATATATATATATATATATATATATAATTTTAATTTATAAATATATTTATTATATCTATATAATATATATAGTTTTAATTTATAAATATATATATATATATATATATCACATAGACACAAATAATAATAATTAATTATTACTTATTATTCACAGTACTTAATTTTATAACATAATGAAAGAATCAATTTACCTCTCTGCTTTAATTACTTACTTTAGTGACCGAATCTTCATTCCCACGTGACATGATCAATTGTCTCGATTATGTGGAATAATTTAACGATTTCATGGCATCACGTTTCTTTGTATAATAGTATAATATACAAACACAAAGAAATATAAAATCTAATAATAGTTTGATCTAGAAATATATAATTGTGTTGTGTGTGAGCAAATAAAACTAACCAAAAGAAAATGGTGGAAAGAGCAACAATAGTGATGTATCCAGCACCAGGTGTAGGTCACCTAATTTCCATGGTAGAATTAGCCAAACTTCTCCATCATGAATTTTCAATCATAATCCTTCTTACCAATGGCTTTCTCGACCATTCATCTATAGATTCATACATCAACCGAATCTCAACTTCTCACCCTTCCATTTCCTTCATCCGTTTCCCCTCCGTCACCGCCGCCACCCTCTCCAACACTCAATCTTTAGCCGCCACCGCATTCCAATTCATCAAAACTAACGTCGTCAATGTTGAATCCAAACTCCGTCAAATCACTTCCCAAACCGTTATCAAAGCTTTTATCATCGATCTCTTCTGCACTTCCGCCATGGAAGTAGCTATCACTATGGGAATTCCAGTTTACTACTTCTTCACTTCAGGAGCTGCCGTTATTGCTCTGTTTTCTTACTTCCCGAAGATCCACAGCGAAACGACGGAGTCGTTCAAGGATATGATTGGAGTTGATATTGTTGCTCCAGGAAATGCGGTGTTGAATGCGACATTGATGCCGGAGCCAATGCTTGATAGGGAAGATGATGCTTATTGGGATATGTTGTATTTTTGTGAGCATCTTTCGATGGCGAAGGGTATTGTTGTAAATACATTTCGTGAACTTGAAACTATGGCGGTTAAGGCCGTTGAAGATGGTGCGTGTTTTCCGGATCTCAAACGAATTCATCCTCATGTTTACTGCATTGGACCATTAACCGTTGACGCTCAACAAACAGGTCAGTTCACTTGCATTTGTAACAAACTCTTACTTCCATTTATATTAGTTATTAAATTTAGATATTTATTGTAAAATAAGAAATAAATAATTAAATGTATCATAAAAAAATAAAATTTAAATATTTTTTTTATCTCTATCAATTTGTTTTTTATTAGGATTTAGTCTTTATAAAATTAGATACAAGTGTATAGGGTGGTTTTTAAAAATAACATTAAATTTGAAAAATAATTATGTTCTCAAGAAAAAATTTGTAATGAAAATTGCTTAGGAACAATTCATAAAAAAAAAAGAATTTAGACAAAAATTAGTAGTTAAAATTTGTTAATTTTTAAGTTCTTTTGATTAGAATGTATAGATATAGAATTGTGTTCCCTCTATAATATGATATATTGATTTAAACAAATATTAAATTTTAAAAAGAATTGTGTTCTTGAGAGCAAATTTATAAGAAAAAAGTCTGACCAAAACTTTTAGTTACAGCTAGTTATTTTTAGAATTTCCTTTACAGTATGGTATAGATAAAAATTTATATTTAAATTTAGAAAGAAAAAAAAAATGTGTTGTTAGAAATAAGTTGAGGAAGAAAAAGGACCGACCAAATTTTTTAGTTATTGGTGATAGTTATTCTATATAATTTCCTTGGTGGTAAAGTTATTTTTCCTATAAAAAAAAATGAAGCATTGATTGTTTGAATGAAAATTAGATGAAGCAAGGGACAACAAAGATTGTTTGTCATGGCTAGATAAACAACCGAGAAGAAGCGTGGTCTTCTTGTGTTTTGGAAGCCGTGGAACGTTTACTGTGACACAATTGAAGGAAATAGCTGAAGGATTGGAGAGAAGTGGACAGAGATTCTTATGGGTTGTGAAGAGACCATTACAAGAAAATATCGGAATGAATCAAGTTGATGATACAATATGGGAGTTTGAGTTGGATTCTGTTTTGCCAAATGGGTTTATAGAGAGAACCAAAGAGAGGGGTCTAGTAGTGAAGTCATGGGCCCCACAAGTGGAGGTTTTAAGTCACGAATCGGTCGGTGGGTTTGTGAGTCATTGCGGATGGAACTCTGTGTTAGAAGGTGTGGTTGCTGGAGTGCCAATGATTGCATGGCCATTATATGCAGAGCAACATGTCAATAAGAATGTGATGGTGGAGGACATGAAGGTTGCTATTGGGGTGGAGCAAAGAGAAGGAGATAGGTTTGTGAATGGAGAAGAAGTGGAGAAAAGGGTGAGAGAGTTGATGGAGTCTGAAAAGGGGAGTAAAATAAGGGAGAGGAGTTTGAAGTTCAAAGACGTAGCTAGAGGTGCATTTGGAGAATTTGGATCATCTACAAAAGCACTTGCCAACTTGGTTCAAACATTGAATGGAATCAATCACTAATAACTTAATTTCATTGGGATTAGTACTACTATCACTCAAATATTAATAGTTTAAATGGATAATGGATCTGAATGTTTTAAGCGTTGTATTTTTGTTGTTGTTGTTGCATGGCATGATTTTGAATGTAGACTTCAATGTCCAAAATTGTGGAGCTTTTGTCATTTGTGATTGCAAAAATAAATTCTACATGATATATTTCGTTAAGATAAATCTTTCCTTCTGTGTGACATATCTTATAATTTTTTATTCATATCTCTATATATAGAGTTAAATTGCAATACATAACATATTTTTGTATCATATCCTAACAATATATTTCTGAATCATATTTTTAAAATAAAGACTAAATCTTACGAATATTTTAATATCTTAAACACAAAATACTCCTGCACCATTGCTGCCTGTTGTATTCTAGTTTATATTAAGTCTTCACGTGTTGCATCACTGTGTAAATTAAATAGTGCCTCTAATTTTAAAATAAGAAAATGTAGATTCAATTCTTGGCTCTTACTACTCAATACTCCCTTTTATAAGTATCCATGAGATGTTTCACATATATTTACATATATTTTCAGTACTTATAAAATTTTAATCTTTTAATTTTAATTCTTATAAAATAAAAATAAAATTTTATTTTATACGTAGTTTTAATCTTTGTTGTTAATCGGGTTTGTGCTTCGTAGAGACATATAAGAGTCTTACCTCCCACTTTACCTTCAACCAACCATATTTTTGTGTCAAATTCAAATAAAGGAAAATCAAAATGAACATACAAAATGAAATCACCTATTATTAAAAAATAAAAAATCACTTATTTGTATGAATAACTGGTGCAAACTCACAAGATGGATCATGGACATAATTTTTTTTTAAAATGGTATCCAAAGCAAAGCATACATAATAATATTGATTGTTCACAACAAAATTCCACTACTTTTACCTCTATATGCATGGAAAAAATAATAAATTTACCTAAAGAACCAACAGTCGTATGATAATAATGGAGCATAGTACAATTTCCGGGTTTAAATCCTGCTTCTATTTCCCATTATATTTAGTATTCTGCTTCTTATGGAGTTTACTTTACAAGCTGTAATGCCCTAAATTATGCAAAAGAATATGAGGTTGTGATTAAGAATCATTGATTCTTTAATGTGTTGGGGTTGGAGATATTTTTCTTCCTTATCAAATAACCACTTTTGTGGCATTAAAATATACATACATGAAGTGATATGGTCTCACATTTAAAAGCAACAAAGGAGCTTTTGTTGCTAACAACTCACTATTTCTTTTGTAAGGGCAACCAAGAAGCTTGAATCAAAAGTTAATGCCCATTTGTCAAATTGTTTTCTGTCCTACTTTGATAAGCTAATTTCCTGTGGTTAATCTCTTTCCTGCACATAAACATATATATATAATCAATCAAAACAAGTTATATGAACAGAAACAAGAATTATGCCTAGTTTGGATTAGCTTTTCAATTAAAATAAATTTATGATTCTTTACATTTTTTTGATCTTAACCCTCTGGTTCTCAGGAGAGGAATCCTGATAATTCAGAATTCAGTCAAGAAGTAAGTAAAGTGTGAACAATAATTTTTTATCAATTTTGTTACTTTTGAAGTCCTTACAGACTTAAAAAAATTATAGGGAAGATGATCGGAGAGCTTTTGAAAATATAAAAATGCAAAAACTACAATTTGAAAACTCTAAGTTATTGCAAGGGGATGCAGATACTATATGGTGACGAGAAAATCCATGATTCCAAGCCGGTAGAGGAAGCAGATCTTTTAGTATAGAAAAAGCATGTTTATCAATTTGAGATTTGAATCATGAATCAGAAGATCAATTTTTCAATGAATCAAATCTTATTATGAATTGTAAAATACGTTACTAACAAAGATGTGATATTTTTAAGTAAAAAAGTGGCAGTTAAATTATAAGTTGGTACATGTACATCAAATACGAGTGTCAAAATAATTTAAGATTGGAGTCATAAGAGTGACAAACGAAAAGTGTTTGATTACAAAGTTGATAAAACAAGTGGTTGGCTACACTATGTTTAGGTAGTGGTTAATGAATCAGGATTCACGGCGAGATTTGTGTCTAAAATTGAAACACACTACAAATTCACATTGATTAGATTCATTTTTGTATCAAATTGTATGTATAGTAAAATACTAATAACCATGTAGATAAGTATCAGATTTGAAGAAAAACCTGAGACAGTGCCATAGTTCATCATAATGAAGAAGACCAACGATTCTTCGTTTCCTCTCTCTATTGTGATTTCCACCGCGTTTAACTACTGGTAATTGCTTAACTCCCTTGGCCTCCATTAACTCTCTGGCCATGGCCAAAGTAGTGTTTGGATAACAAGTTAAAAGTCCACGTGCTCGCCCACGATAGCTCATTCCTCGAGTGCATACAGAGGAAACAAGCAATGTGTTCACCTGTCAAATATTGAATATAAAATTCTTATTAGAAGAGACTAGCAAGAAGGAAGTATAGAGTATATAGACAGTATAAATAAGATTTACAAGAATAAATTATTAACAATCTTATCCATATGGCAGAAAGATTCAGGTAAATAGAACATTTTTTATGTTAGAATTGTCTCATTAATATGTAGAACATTTGATTACTAAAAGAAAACAAGGACCAAAAGCAAAAAGATATATTTGAAGGACTAAAAACAAAACAAAATTACGAGAAAACCAAAAAATGATATATTTGAAGGGATCAATAATATTTTTAAACCTCATTCATCAAAGCATTATAATATAGTAACAATTTTGTTCATGCTGAACTCAAATCTTGAAAAAAAAATTGATGCAGTCCAGTTTGTTAAATATTATGATGTTCCATTTTCGGATGAATTCTCAAAAACAGCAGTTTCTAAAACAATTTGCAAAAAGACACATCACTCTTCAATGTATAAATAGTAAAGGCACTTTCTACATACATCCAGAAGATCTGAGTCGTTCTTAGAAGTATCATTAGCTTTCTCAGATCGACGCCTTCTGATGTCACCGTATGTCAATATTCCTTCAAGAAAATCATCTTCATCAACCACCAGCACACAATTTTGCTGGCTGTCATGCATGCATTTGATCGCATCTTTTAGCATTATAGATGATGGAACCATCAGATAGTATTTTGACATGGCCTGAGAAACCTGGCAAAAAGGTAACAGTGTTAACAGATAAAAACAAGCTTGGAAATCAACATCCTGCTCAAGAGTCAACAACAAAAAGAAATGATATTTTGACAAAATAATATGACAATGCTTTCAACAACAATTTGAATAATTATCAGTCAACACAGTTCAAATATGTGATTAATTACGTTCAGTGGATGGTTCGTGAATATAACATGTCACAACTCATTAACGATCCATTAAACGTAATTAACCACAATTTTGTGCTTCATTAACTACGATTTTTAGGTGTTCATATATACACGATATCTATTAACCATCCAATTGTATTCAAATATATACATGATTTTTAGGTGCTCGAATATAAATAATACCCATTAACCATGATTAGTGTTCAAGTATACACCTGAAAATTGTGGTTAGCGATGTTCAAAATTATGCTTAATTGTGTTCAGTGGGTGGTTAAAGAGTCATGATACTTTGTTATATTCATTAATCATCCATCAAGCGCGTTTAACTATATATTTAAAGTGCGTTAACCATCTAAATTATTGTCAAAGTTTGTTGTCAAAGTATCAAAATAACAACACAACTCAACAACAAAAGATGGAAGATGTCAACAATTAGAAGGAAAAGAAAAAAGCTATCTCAACCTTAAGATTGTCCAGAAGCAATTCTTCATCGATTTCTTCAAGCCCGGAAGCATCTCCAACTATACAGAGTTCTAAACTATTTCCATCATCATTATCTTCAGTATGCGAAACTGAAGAATATCCTCTTGCTAAATTTCTTTTATCAGATGTATCACTCTCCTTCGACTGATTCGTCACAGAGGGAACCCAAATTGCCAATCCAACAGCCCCCTGAGAAGTTTTGCAAATATAAAAAATGAAAACTTGTGTTAATAGGTGGGGAGGAATAGCAAAGTACTGAATCTGTATAAAACAGGTAAAAATAATAGACATTCGATACCTCAACCAAATTAAATTTAATAAATATATGCATATGATTAAAACACAACAAAGCCATTATGTCACAGAGAATCTGTTTCTCATGTCGTGATGGAGTAAATCATCATTTTGGTCCCTTAATGTTTGAGGGACTATCACTATAATCCTTAAATGTATCAAAATTACAAAAATATCTCTAAGTATTTCTTATGTGAATAATTTCATGAACGTAGTTGATTAACAAAAGACACATTCAAGGACCAAATTAATTAACGAAAGACATTCAATGATCAAACTGACTAACCAAAGACACATTCAAAGATGTTTTTGTAATTTTGATACATTCAAGGAAAAATGGCATTTACAATTGACACATTTTGTTAGTCATATAATTCATATAAACGAGCAGATCAGTGGAAAAATACACACATTAAAATGGGAAATTTTGTTTTGGGAGAGAATTTTAATGAACTACCATGAGAGGAAGCAGTATCCTATAATCTTTTGTCAGCTCAAACAGAAGTAGAACTGAAGTCAAAGGAACAGAACAAACAGATGCTAGTGTTGCAGCCATTCCAACCTGCACACAAGTTAAATTAACTTTTAGTTGTCTGAATTTACATCAACCAAATCAGTCTTGATGTCAACAGTGACATTTCTACAACTGACATATTTCAATAGCAGTGTTGTATAGCCCTATATCGTATCAGAATTTTAACAAATCGCTATTGCTCCATAATACACAATATAGTACAAAGTATTGTTAGATAGTGGCTATTGCACTATGGCGTAGTAAAAGTTGAACAAACCATTGTTTTATGCGATATGCGACTGACAACACTGCTTCACAGGGAGTAAAGTTGGCGGCTTACCAGAGCATAAGCCTGAGGTTGAGCAACAGCAGCATTTCCAGGAATTGCTGAATTGATAACTTCTGCAGCAAAGCCTCCAAACACAGCACCAACAGCAGCACCAATCATTAAACTTGGTGCATAAAGACCACCTACCAGCCCAGATCCCTTGCAAAGAGCTGTGGCAATAACCTTAGCACCTGCTAATTGAGTCAGAAGCCATATTCCAGGAGCTGAAGCACTTTTTCCAGTACGTAGAATTTCTTCCACATTCGTGAAACCCCAGTATAATATTCCAGGATATTTAAGGGCAATGATCCCGGCTCCTAAACCACCTATGGCAGGGCAGACTACAGTTGGAAGGGCGAACTTCTCCTGGATAACCTCGAAAAATTTGGTGAACCAAGCAACCAAACGCGTCATTGCCACACTCACAACACCACATAGCATTCCCAATATCAGGTATAAAGGTAGCTCTGCATGCAACATCATGACGAAATATCAGAAGAGGAGTATATGCAAAAAATTATGTGCCTCAACTGCATAGCATACTCATTATTTATATTACGAATATAACAAATACATTAAATAAATTTTTGTATTACTATATTTAAACGATATCTTGATCCCAGAAAATTACATTGAACCAAGACGCATTACGCATTTCTAACGCTTCCATTCAAATTGGAGCATGGGGTCATATGTGCAAAGCTTGCTACAAAGAAAACTAATATGACGACCTCTCACAGATTTAGTGTAAACATTCATCAATTGATCATTTGAGGTGACAAAATTAGCACAAATCACCTTTTGAGAATATAAATTGATTGGATACTTAAAATGTCAAATTTTTTGGAAGTCCTGGGATAACACATCATTATCTCACAAATATGATAAAAAAATTAATTCAGCAGAAGAAATACAGTATTTCTTTTTCATATGCAGAAAATGAGACAGGTTTGTTTGTATAAATAAAACCAAAAAAAGAACAAGAAAGAAAAGCATATCACGAATTTACAAAGACAGATATGATGACAATCCTGACCCAAAAAATAGAGCAACGTTAAAGAATAGTACCAGCAGCAGATTTCAACTCGTACTCGGGCACTGTAAAAGCTGATTGAGTTCCTTGTAAGACATTTGATACAGTTGACGAAATAACAGAAGCCAATATAATCATGGCAGTTGTAAATGGAGGAGAATTCTCCGCACGAAGAGGCCTCAGCACAGTTTCAATGGCGAAGAAACAACCAGCAACTGCGGCATTGAAACCTGAAAAAAGAAAAATGCAAAGCTAAAACAACCAACATTTAGATATCCAAAGGGTAATCAAGATACTGCAAAATAAACTTGTGCTTCAAAATCAACCACGATCAGCAAACATATAAGATGCCAGAGCATAGAAGAAACATCTCCAAGGACTCAATTTTCACAAATATAGCTTTTTTAAAGCTCAAATAAAGTTTATAATATCTAGTATCAACATAGGAACCTGTTATATAGTAAAGATGATAATTTTTCAAAAGCTCCATAAAAAAAATGCTTAATTACGTATTTACTCTCTCTAGTTTTGACTAAGTGCGATTTTGTTCTCTCAAATCTTTTTTGAGCCAGGTAAGTCCTTCTACCTTAAAAACTAAGCAAATATTGTCCTATTGTTAATTTTCTTTTACCTAAACCCAATAAATTTTCATTTTTTATCAAGAAAATTGGGGTTTTTGATGGATTTGAGTGAGATATGAAATGATTTTTAAAGATGAGAAATTACAAATTTAGCTAAAACATAAAGGGTTCTATAAGATGAGGGAATAGCATCTGAAGATGGGAAAGTTTGGAGATATCTGTTTGGACCTCAAATCCTTACAGGTATAATGGGATCATCATTAAGCTGCCTTGTATGTGTCCAGTGTCGACAATCAATTAGGTATAATGGCCCAAGCACTTTGCTTGACAATCAATTAGGTATAATGGCCTAAGCCTTGTTGTAAATAATGTATATTTGTAATAATTTCTAATAATTGTATTTCGCTCATTAATCAGGCTCATCAGGTTTAGAATAGTCTATTTAAACACATTTAAACAAATTAGTGCTTGTATCCTATTCACGACTTTGAAGTAAAAGCATTAAAAAGTTTCGAGTAGGCTTAAATGACCAGAATATTAAATGCATAAACGTCAAAATGAGTTTTAAATAGTGACTTCAACAAGATTGTTAGGGTACCTGAAGAAATTCCAGCTGCTGCACCAGCTGCAACAAGTGCTATTTTTCTTTCTCTGTTGTTTTCCATCATTAACGAGAATCCATTGGCACAAGACTTTCCAATATCAACACTAGGACCTTCAGGACCCAACGAACAGCCCGTACCTAAAGTGACTGCAGCCTGAATAGCCTTCACTGTTGGATAGATTCCTGCAAGCAAGTCAAAACCTTGTCTTTGTGGAGAATAACTGGCCTGCTTTATTTGGTCCAAGATTTCCAATAATCCACACATCATGCCAACAATGACTCCTCCGGTGACAGGTATCAAAAGGATCCGATGCCATGTATCTGCCAATCTCTGCAAACGAAGCCAAGCAGCACCCTCGTTCGGAGTACCAGCCCATACCCATTCATGAATTACGTGCACCTAGATGAGAAAATTTTACTACACAAGATTAGTAGGTAAAAGAGAATCGGTTGTAGTTTCATTCAGTTCTATTAATAAATCATGCAGAGTAGACATGCTAGAGATCTAGCATAGCATATTCACATATGCAATATGGACAGATATATTGCATAAAAGCCAGACAACGAGGAAGTAGATGAATAACCACATGAGAGGACAAAACTGCCACAAAGGATCAAAACTAACAAGTCACAAAGGTAAAAAAAAGAAGAAGAAGAAATACACAATCAACAAGATGACATTCTAATCGATCAAAGAGTTCATCCATTTTATGCTTTCAATCTTATACAACACCAAACCAAATAATCCATAACATAAACTACGACTTATCTAATTACCAAACCATCCCCACTTTTTATTAATAGAGACAATACTTACTTCTAATTCTTAAGTTTCAAAATTAAAGAAATTTGTACGTCCTCCGAGAGTAGGCGGCCCAATGCACAAAGCCCCCACCAGGTGGGATCTGATGAGGGTAACTGTATGTAGTCTACCTCTACAAATAGAGATGTTGTTTCTTGGATTTGAACCTTATAAATCAGAGACAATCCTTCCTTCTAACTTATTAGTTTCGAAGTTAGAGAAATTCTTATGCACTTCAAGAGAACTACTCAAAGAAGACGGTCCAATGCAAGAAGCCCCCACCAAGTGGGATATGATGAGGGTAAATACGTGCAGCTAAGCTTTACCCCCAAAAAACAGAGATCTTGTTTCTTGGGTTTGAACTTGTGATATCCAAATCACAAGCAACATGAATACATGTCATCCGATCAAATTCACAAATACACAAAATCTATACATTATGGATCTACGTAAAACCGACACTTCGAATTGAAGTCATGTCTTGTGTCTGATGCATATTGGTGTCGGCCACCAACACAATACTGACACACGCAGTTACATTCAATCACTTTCATTTTCTCAAATTATTATCCGTGTATATGTTTCACTGTCAATATCGTGTCCAGTGTCCATGTATGTGCTTCACATAGATCTAGATCATTGAGAGTATAACTAACAAGTAAAAGTCTCTCCTAACACCATGTATCCTAGTTTTTTTGCTCCTATCCATTGAGATCAACATTTCAAAACACTAATTTCTCCTATCAGTGTTAGTGTCGTGTCAAGTGTGTATATGTGTTTCACATAGATCTAGATCACTAAGAGTATAACTAACAAAAGTAAAAGTATCTCGTAACACCATATATCCTAGTTTGTTTTGCTCCTATCCATTGAGATCTACATTCATACACATCAATGTTCAACACAACAACAAACTAAACTAAACTTTTTCTACATAAAATAAAATAAAACATCCCCAAATAGATTGATGAAAATTGACAAACCCCTTTATTGAAAGCAGCAACAAGGAGACCAGTGGCAAGACCAAGGAGACAACCAATAAGCAACAAAGCCCATTCAGGAGGTGCACTATCAGCAAGAACATCACCAGAAGAATCAAAAGAGTGAAGATCAAAATCAGAGTGAGAAGAATCACGTGGATTATTATTATTATCATCATGATCTCTTTCTCTTTCTCTATCTAACCGCTTGAAACTATGACGATGATGACTCGATAACTTCAAAAAATCTCTGAACCCTTTACCACTACCACTACTTCCACCACCACCACCGCCTCCGCCGCCATTGACGGCGGCGACGATGATTTCCGATCCATGATCTTCAATATCGCGTTCTGCATCTTCTGATGAACCTATAAGACGGTGTTGATCGTTTTCCGGCATTGGAAAACTCAGTTTTTTTATAGATTTGTTCAAAAACCCATCGACGAAATCGGTTCAATTTCAAAACCCATCGACGAAACCAGTTCAATTTGAAAACCCTTTAGAAATGAATGAATGTGAAGAATTGGTTGCAATTGAAATTCGAATCAGTTGATGAAATGTTGTGTTGAGTTTATCTTCTGAGTTTGAATATGAATCAAAAGCACACACCAATTCGTTATTGCAATAATGAAAGATCTTTCTTTCTTCTCTTGTTGTGAATGCAAATATAGCAGAAAATAAAAGTACGTGTTTTCATGAAAACTAAGAACAAAAAATTGGTCATGTGTCATATCATTCATATTTCACTAGTTTGTGACATTTCTTGCTTACAAAAAATTTTCATTTGTTGTACCAAAAGTAAAAGTTTCAATTGTTGTACCAAAATAAAAGTTTGGTTTGTTGCTATTAATAGTTAAAAAAAAAAAAAATTACCACATGAATTAAATTCAAGTTTTAATAATCATACATTATTGGTGTAAAATATTTTATACATATGATGAATTTAAATGGTTGATGGAGTGATTATTTAATGATAGCAATTATAATTATTTAATGAGACTATCGTAATTCTCAACAACAAAAAATGTTTTTTTTTTCCGTTACATAAGGATTTAATGAATATGTAGTAATAGTCAACATAGGGTTATAATATTATCTTTAACAATATTTTTAGAAATATTTAAATTTAAATAGTATGCTATATATAAAATTGAGTCCAAAAAACGTAAAAGGTAAAATTATTCTACAACCTCATGTTGTTTTTTAATTTTGAAAAATTGTTTTTAAAATAATTTTTAGTCACCTAAAATATTATTTGATTGAGTCACAAACTAGGTCACTCTCTTTAAGACGTTTTGTGGTATTGTCTAAAATCGTGCAAGACACACTATCTACATGGTTGTCTTAATGTTTGTAGATGCCCTATTCGAATCTAAAAAATGGATCATAAAATCACAAAACCCTAATATCAAGTTTTAATATTCTAACATTTGGTGGTGGGTGGTGGCATATGATACACTGCAACCGTTATCACATACTCACAATGGTTGGGGAAACTAAGTATTATTTTATGCAAAAGGTGCAAATGTATTTTTTTTAGATGCTAAATATACAAAATTAATGATATCATTGCAATTTTTCAAAATTGAGAGTATAATATACAAAATTAAGGATATCAATACAAATTTTCAAATGTGATGGTATATTAAAAAAAAAAATGGGTCATCCCTAATTGGGGGCCCTTGCCAATGTTTTGGTTGCACAAGATGATTATCGACACTAATTATTAACCACGATATTCCCAGAATAAAATATCTCAGTTAAAACTATATTTTCATTCTAGTTCACCGTAGAAAACCATTCTAGAATTACATCTTCTAATTATAATGGTCATTCTAAAAATATGGTACTTAAGATCACTCGTAAATCGAATGGACTACAACACAAAAATCGCTACAAAAGGATAGTGGTATTAGGACCATTCAAAAATCGAATGGACTACAACACAAAAACCGCTTTAAAAGAACAGTGGTATTAGGACCACTCAAAAATCGAAGGAACATAAAGAAATGGGAGAAGTTGCTCGGAAATGCATCGAGCAAAACAGAGAGAAGATAGAAAGTTAAGAACCACATCTTACTTTGGTGTACTTTTCACAAGACTTTGACACTCTTTATATAGTGATGGAAACAATCTCACATATGTTAATTATTAAATGTGAGACTTTAGTATTTATTGAGTTAAAAACTATTCAATATATGAGAACTTTCTAATGTGAGACTTCAATAATTTTTAAATTCACACATTAACATACTTTTTATGTTCCAAAATTCCCTCACTTGAATTAAAAAACTATTTCTACATCAAACGCTTCTATAAGATTGAGCATAAGCAGATGTTTCTTCCGACTTGATTGACTCGTAGTCTTGAACTCTATCTTTGACTTCTATCCCACACACAACATTTTCATATGGTGTATTCTCAAAAACTCGTGCATTAATGGATATGCACATCTATCTTATTATAGTGAACGCTCTAGGAACTTTGTCCCAAAATTCCATAGGAAGCGACCCCACTTCCATATTCACATAGGTTATCGAGAGTACTCTTGTAGCTAGGTACTCTACTCCATATAGAGTATATATCTCATTAAATTTTATATTAGTTCATCCTTTCATCGCTTCAAGAATCATTCTTCTCTAATTTATAATAGTATGTTCATCTCATATCACTTCACGACTTATTGAACTAAATATGAGTAAGTCATCTACATAGAGATATATCATAGTGCAAATGTCATTTTCAAATGTGTAATAAATACATTTGTCATTTTCATTCACTTTAAACTCGTTCGATATAATCAAGTTATCAAACTTTTCATGTCATTGCTTAGGAGCTTGTTTAATACCATACAAAGACTTATCAAACTTATAGACTTTGTTTTGTTTTACATGAATCACAAAACCTTTAGGTTGTTCCATATTGATTTCTTTTTCCAAGTCACCATTCAAAGAAGCAGTCTTGACATCCATTTGGTGTACCACCAATTTATGAATAACAACAAGTGAAATTAGTATCCTAATCGATGTAATTCTAGTGACTGGTCAAAAAGTGTCGAAGAAATTTATATTTTCTCTTTGTATAAAACCTTTGGCTACAATGTGAGCCCAACGGTTCCAATTATTTTTAGTTTCTTTTTCAAAATTCATTTACAACATATCGGTTTGCATCTAGGAGGCAAGTCTACTAAATTTTAGGTCCTACTAGACTTTAGAGAATCCATCTCATCGTTTATAGTTTTTTGTCATAGACCTGCATCCAAAGACAACATAGTTTCTTGAAGATTTGTGGGATCCTCTTCTAAAGTATAGATCGTATAATCAGATCTATAATCTTTAGCAACTCTTGCTCTCTTACTTCTTCAAGGTTATGTTTCACCTTGTTTGTTGCTTTTAGTGCTAATAATCACAAGAGTGTGACTTGTTCTAGTGCCCCCATTATTTCTAGATTTGAAAGATAATTTATTTTCATAAAAGTCAACATTATTTGACTTTATGATCACTTTAGCGTTTAGGTCATAAAACCTGTAAGCTCTGTTGTTTACTGCATACCCAATGAATACACATTCATAGGCTCTAATGGTGAGTTTAACTCGCTTGGGATCAGGGGTTCTGACACAAGCTAGACAACCTCAAGTTTGAAAATAAGATCAGTTCCGATGTCTTTTCTTCAAACTCTTATAAGGAGATGTTTTGTTTTTAGATTTATGAACTATATTCAAAACATAATAAACAACCAATACAATTTCTCTCCATCAATGAGATGTAGCACAAATGTTAAGTATAATTGCAACAACTAGTTCAGGGCAAGTATCTTCAGTGATCTGTCTCTATAGATTCTAATTCCTAACACATAAGAGGCTTCACCTAAGTCCTTCATCAATAAGCAACTTCGTAATCACATTTTCACATTTTGTAATGTAGCGATATCATTTCTGATGAGCAGTATGTCATCCACATACTAGACCAAAAACACATTGTGCTCTTGTTAACCTTCTTGTAGACACAAGGTTCATCTTCATTCTTAATGAATCCAAAATTTCTTACAGCTTCATCAAAATGAATATTCTAACTTCTAGAAGCTTGCTTCAATCCATAAATGAACCTTTGTAGTTTGCATACATTTCTAGCATCCTTTGGATTTTCAAAACCCTCAGGTTGTGTCATATACTCATCCTCGAGAAGATTCTCATTACGGAACTCAGTCTTAACATCCATTTGCCAAATTTCATAACTATGGTATGTAGTAATAACAAGCAGAATTCGAACAAATTTAATCATTGCTCCTAGAAAGTAGGTTTAATCATAGTCTAAACATGAATTTGTTTAAAACTTTTCACTATTAGCCTTGCCTGAGGTATTTACCTTACCATCCATGTCAATCTTTTACTTGTAGACCCACTTGCACCCTATGTGTTTTATCCATTTAGGTGCATCAACTAAGGTCTATACATGGTTAGTGTACATGGATTCCATTTCATACCTCATGGCTTCAAGCCATTTATCAGATTTTGTTCCAATCATAGCTTTCTAGTAGGTTGTGGGTTCATCTTGATCCATGAGTAACATGTCACCTTCTTGAGTCAAGAGAAGTTCATATCTCTCAGGTTGATGGTGTGGTCTCTCAAACCTACTATAACATCCCAAATTTTATTAATTAAAAAGAATTTTAAAGAATTAATTTGCTGTTAAAATTACTTTAGAATATATGTTGATTAATTTTATGATTACTTCTCGTTATATGTGAGAGTTTCCTATGGTTTTATAATCATATACATATTTGATTTAATGAGTAATATAAATTATAAATATTAAATTTAGTTATTTAATTTAATTTTCAAAAAATAATGGTATTTTAGTAAGAGTGTTTTAAAGAATAATATTTTGAGTGAATTTACCTGTAAATTTGCATTAAATATTTGTGGTGATATTTTCGTGTGCGTTTGACTAAATGGTAAATGTGCGCATAGTAATATTTTAATTTTTTCCAGACTATCTCTTATTTTAATTATTAAAATATTAGTAATATTATGATTAATTTATTTAATTTTATATATTTTTTATGATACGGTGATTGTATACATATTTATTGTGATTTAGTAATTAATATAAAGTTATTATATTTATTTATGTTATCATTTTGACCATGTTCTAAAGATGGTAGTATTTTAATGTAAATATTTAGAAATAATAATATTTTAATAATTGTGGTAATAATTATGAGTATGGTGCTTTTATATATTACTAATTTATATATATATATATATATATATATATATATATAAAGATTGATAACTTTAC
>JBBPBS010001130.1:1267132-1281748 GCA_037974835.1 Cicer judaicum | reverse complement strand
ATTATGAGTATGGTGGTAATACTATTGTGCTCCATTGGTACAAAGCTAATGGAAAAAAAAAAAAAAAGGAACTCATGTACTTACCAGAGAAATTCGATTTCGATGTCAATGACTGTTCAAAAAAATTATCCGATTTTGCTCAAATTCTAGTATGTTGTTTCTCTCTCATTGAGTGAGTTGTTTCAACATCTTTTTCCAGTGTTTTAGTCTTTTCATTTTCTCTCTAGAATATTTGACTTCTCTATTTATGAAACTTATTATTTCGCACCGTTCTTCTTCACCGTAAGTCTGATTTTAGTGAAACCGGCTCTAAACGACTATGTGAACAGTAGCTATGTTATCTACTGATTAGTTATCTAATTTATAGTAAGTTTTTTCGAACCAATTTCGAAATTGACTTTTTAGAGTGTGTTGTCGTATTTTATTTTTGACGTTTTCTAATAATTATTTTTTACGTTTATCCAATTGGAGGACGTTGAGTAAAAGGAGTAGAGGCTTTTCACTTGTGGACTCGGATTAGCATTTAAAAGTGTTAAATACGAAGAATATTTAGAGACATGTTGAATAACTCATGTGTTTTAACTATACAACGGAAGTTCTTTATATAGACTATGAGTATTAAACAGACATAATGACAGGAATACTAATAAACAATAATACTAATGGACATGAACATTTACCGCTTATCTAATTATTTACATTCTAATATAATATTTTAACACTTACCCCCAGCTTGTTACATATATAACTAATTCTAGCACCTCACAATGACTTTATAAAAACATTTGCCAAATGATCATTTGAATTGACAAAGCTAGTAACGATGTTACTCGATTCGATATTTTCTCTAACAAAATGACTGTCTATCTCAATATGGTTGGTCCTATCATGAAAAACATTATTTGAGGCAATGTGCAATGCAACTTGATTATCACATATAAGTGTCATTGTGTTGGCATCTATAAATTGAAGTTCTTTCAGTAACTGTTTCAACCATATGAGTTCACATGTTACTAGTGTCATGGCCCTGTATTATGCTTCAGTGTTGGATCTTGCGACAACATTTTGTTTCTTACTCTTCCAAGATATTAAAATTCCTCTGACAAGTACACAATACCCGGAAGTGGATTGTCTATCAATGGGTGAGCTTTCCCAATCAGCACCTGGGTAGCCAACTATTTGAGTATGTCCTATATCTTCATAAATAAGACCTTTTTTAGGTGCATTTTTGATGTATTTAAGAATTCGAATTACAGCATCCATATGTTCTTGGCAAGGAGAATTTAAGAATTGGCTTACTACATTGACAGCGAAGCAAATGTCAGGATCGGTAATTGTGAGATAGTTTAATTTTCTAACCAATCTCCTATATCTTCTTAATCTAATAGAGGCTCCCACTAATTAGGTAGGAGTTTGACATTTGGATCCATAGGAGTATCAATTGGTTTTGCATTTAATAGACCTATTTCTTCAAAAATGTCAATAGCATATTTACTTTGTGAAATTACAAGGCAATCCTTGGATTGGGCTACCTCAATACCCAAAAAATAACGGAGTTTACCGAGGTCTTTAGTCTGAAATTGATTTGAAAGATGTTGTTTCAATTGGAGTATTCCTTGCTGATCACTACGAATTATAACAATGCCATCCACATAAATAATAAGATAGATGCACCCTTGGCCTGAGTGACGATAAAACACAGAGTGATCGGCTTCACTACGAATCATACCTAACTCTTGTACTACTGAGTTGAATCTTCCAAACCAAGCTATAGGAGACTGTTTAAGACCATAAAGGGACCTGTGTAGCTGACCAACCATGGTGGAAGACTCCCCCTGAGCAACAAACCTTGGTGGTTGCTCCATATAAACTTCCTTTTTTGGATCATTGTGCAAAAAAGCATTTTTAATGTCAAGTTGATGGATAGACCAATGTCGAATTGCTGCAGTGGAGAAAAAAAGTATAACATGTGCCATTTTGGGGGTATCGTTGTAATCCAACCCAAAAATCTAAGTATATCCCTTGACTATCAAACGAGGCTTAAATCGATCAATCTTACCATCAAGGCAAACCTTCACTGTATAGAGCCAACGACACCCGACTAAAGACTTCCCATGAGATAAAGGAACCAATTCCCAAGTACCATTGCTTTGTAGAGCACACATCTCATCAAACATTGTTTGCCTCCACTCAGGGTGGGATAATGCTTTACCTGTAGTTTTAGGAATAGAAACATAAAACAAATAGGACAAGCAAGTCTAATGCAAAGGAGAAAGACGATGATAAGAAAAATCAATATAATGAGGATATGGATTACAGGTTGTGCGAATATCCTTACGAAGAGCAATAAGAATGTCATGCTCTGGTGGCAGGGCCAAATCCAGAGGTGATGTCGGAGGAGAGTCTGTAATGGGAACAAGAACAAGCAAAATAGAGGGTATGCGACGACATTGATATGTTTGTAGTGGTCATGGAGGTTGGAGGGCAGATTCGATAGGTTCAATAGGAATACGAGTAGGTGGAATAAGGATAACTACTAGAGGAGGTTCGAGATTAATGTCTTGGTGGGACTGAATAGCTATATGGGTAGATTTAAAATATTGTACAGGCTCGAAAAAGGTAACATCGACTGATGTAACATATCAGTGTTAGTGTAGGAGAATAACAATGATAGCCCTTTTAGGACCGATGATAACCGAGAAAGACGCACTTGAGTGATCGAGCTGACAGTTTTTGCAAAACAAGAGATAAATTTAGAACAAAACACGTGGACCCAAAGACACAAGGTGGTAGTGGGTAAAGAGGGGTATGGGGAAAAAGAACCGAATGAGGGATATTTCCATCAAGGACAAAAGACAACATACAAATGATAAGGTAGCATGTCATTAAGATTGCATTCCCCAAAAAATGGAATAGAACATTGCCATGGATAAGTAAGGTTTGTGTGGTTTCAACCAGATGTTTGGTGTAGAATACCAATGGAAGCCATAAAATTTTGAAATTGATGGGACAAATATTTCCGAGCATTATCACTTCTTAAGGTACGAATTGAAACTCTAAATTGAGTTTTAAATTCTTGATAAAATTGCTCAAAAATGGAAAACAGTTTAGCTCTATTTTTCATTCAAAATAACCATGTATAATGATAGTAATCATCAATAAAAGTAACAAAATAATTACACTCTAAAGTAGACACAGTACGAGAGAGACACCAAACGTCAGAGTGAATTAAAGTAAAGGGAGATGATACACTTTTATTGACTCGATCAGAAAAATTATACGGGTTTATTTTCCTAACTGACACGACTCACAATGTAAAGTAGACAACTTAGACAAACTAGGCACCAATTTTTGCATTTTGGTAAGACTTGAGTGTCCTAGCTGAGCATGGATAGTATGCGGAGAATCTGTGGAAAAGCACATCTTGGAAGATAGAGAAAGGTAATAGAGGCCTTGAGACTCACATCATACACCAATCGTCTGTCCCGAACTTCGGTCCTGCAAGGTAACATTATAATTAGTGAAAGTAAAAATACAGTCATGGGACTAATTCAATCGACTATCTAAAAGCAAATTAAAATGGCATCTAAGTACATGGAGAACAGATGCAACTGAGATGGAAGGGAAAATTCGGATAGTACCAACTCCTTGGGACCTGGTTTGAGTGTCATTGACAAAAGTTACAATAGGTAGAAAAAAAGATGTAGAGAGTGAAGAAAATAGACCTTTATTACTAGTGACATGATCAAACGCACCAGAATCAAGAACCCTAGGGCCAAGAGAAGATGAATGAGAGAGGTAAATATATGAGTTACCAATGTGTGCAATCGACGTAGGAGAACTAGAGTTCAGATGACTCTAAACCCACTAGAGGAAATCTTCATAATTTGTCGGGGAGCCTTATGGAGATGGTGTAGTCTGAATATTGGTAGAAGGATCAAGCTGAGTTGCATTTATCAAAGCCAAAGGCTTACCATGAAACTTCCAACAGCAATCAATAGTGTGTCAAAGCCGATTACAATGCTCACATTTGGGACGATGCTTAGAGTTGGATGGTCCTCCACGAGAGTGATTCTGATTATGCCCTAGAGATGCAAGGGCAATAGTGTCACTCGAAGTTGAGGTAATAGAATGATGAACATTATGTTTTGCTGGTACTTAAAGTAGGATCATTGAGGTAGTAGACATATATGGAATAATAACATACCCAAAAATTTGATCACGAGTTGTAGAGTACACCTGGGGTAGGCCATATAGTGCAAGGAGCATGAAGAAGGTGTTGCTTTGATCCAACTCCTTCTTCTGTTCAACTAGATTACTTGCAGCAGGAGGAAAAAGCTCATTAAAATCATGAAGTGCACTGTGAACAGTGCCAAGATATGAAGAAATAGAGCCATGTATTATCTTCGGAGTAATGATATTCAACAAACGGTGACAACCTCCATAGAGACGTTGAGTGTCGTTAGTATAGAGTGCTTCTGCTTGACTCCAAATAGATTCACATGTGAGATGTGGACGGAAAATCGGTTTAACATCTGAATGAAGTATAGACTTAATAACACTACACAACTGAGTATCTATCTGTTTCTATTTGGATGTTTTAGTCACAAGCACCTTTTCAAGATTTTGAGTGAGATGGTCCTCGTAACCTTGACCAAGCATCCATAGTTTGATGTCGGCGGCCCAACTATCATAATTTGATCCATTCAATTTTTTGACAGAGAGAGGAGAGGTGATGTAGTTGGTGAAGATGCTCTTTGTTTCAAACTGAGACGTCATGGTCAGTAAAGAGTGCTAGAACACGCGTCGGAACTGGGAAAACAGGGTCTGTTTGAATTGGAACTTGTATATTTGTAACTCGAAACTAAAAATTGAGGGCATATATGGAAGCAAGAGGTCAGGCGAGTGTCGCGGAATAAGTGGCACCGTGAATGGTTGTTGAATGCGTCATCATGCACGGTGGTTGCAAGCAGCACATGTAGGCGCATAGAGGCTTCGTTGACGATGTGTCTGAAAGGATGGACCGAACTGGGGTGTACGACGCTGCTAAAATGGTCGTTCGTTGAAAAAAAACATTGGAGACATTAATGGCAGAGCGTGGAGAACATATACCTTTGGGTCTTGCATTTTCATAAAGCTCATGGAGACCAAATCATAAAGTAACTAACTACTGCATCAGAAGGTCCATCGAGTGAAGATAACTTTCCTTCGAGCTATGTTCATCTGGAATCACTAGTTGTAGCTCTTTTGGCATCATTGAAGTTTCTTGTGATCTTTCCACATGTTGAGTTACCTCCCTTGGATATTACCGCTATTGTTACTTCAAGTTTTGTAGAGTTTATATCTCTAAATGCCTTTCTACCTGCGTTTGACCCATCTTAGTTGGTTAAGAAGGAAAACTTTGATTGACTGGAAGCTAAAACTGAGGCGTTCATGAAATAAACAACAAAGTATCAGGAATCCATTCAGAATACCTTAGGACTAATTTTAGCTAGATTGACCATGGTTAGTCTTAGACAAAAAAACATATATATAAGTTGCATGTAATGAACATATTTAACAAGTCTTTTTTAAATATACTCCCACTATTTTACTCAAATCAACGACCCTCGCCATTCACTTGGAAAATCCCTTTGGAAGATTTTCTAGTGAGACCAAGATCCATATTTCACCTTGTTTAGAGACAATTGAGTTGATTCACCCAAAACACGATAATTTAGTTAGAAAACTTCTTTCCAATTACAACACATATAACTATTGGAACAGGGTGAACAACACTTATTCTAATCCAGCTTATGAATTAAATCTCGATGCATTTGTCTCTTAGTCCATGTCAATTCTATTGAATACAACTTAATTAAATTAAAGTCAATGGTGGACATTCAGATCTTATCATGTCGTGCTTCACCGATATAGAACAATGTACTTGATTTTATTATGAACCACACTATACGGTATTGGCCTTGACGAGTGCCACACACACTCAACATGCCAGCACACATCCTACATATCATGCATCACATACAAAATATATAGAATTAGGTCATATTGTTATGGGCACCTAACACGAAAAACAAATTAACTAAATATAAATTACAAATCTTCTGTCTTTGAGTTGACTTCTCAAACTACTCCAGTGACATCTTTGTATGGTGTTGCTTCCTGTCATCGTGGACAATTACAATAAATAAAATAAATAAATAAATTGTTACAACATGGAGGTCGTATTTTAAAATAAACCATTAGACGTAAATCATATTTAAATAAAATGAAATAACCACCAAACATATTAAGCACATAACTATTAGAGATGACAATTAAATCCAGACCCAGTGGGTACCCGCAAAAAAAAAAAACAACGGGTAAGGTAAAAACCCGCATAATGTGTATGGACAGGAGGACGGATAATTACCTGCAAAATTAAGTGGGTATGGGTGCGGGTACTATAGTATCCCTTCCGCCCCGCAGCCACACTTATATAAATATATTATTTATTTATTATATTGATGTTTAATTTAATTAATTATTTTTTTTTATGTTTTAACATTTATTAATATTATTGGGCCACTATAATATTTATAATTGAAAGATAAACGTTTGCAAACTTTTTAAGAATTTGATTATGATGAATAAGTAAATAATTGTGACTTTATAATTATACTTGCAACTTTATATCAATTGTTTTTATAGACCTCGAATAATATTGTCGTATGACTTGCAACTTCATAAAATATTATTATAGATATTTAAATATGTATTATAATGAGTGTTCATTTGAAATGTTTTGAGTTAGAAAATATTTTGGTTTATAATACTTTATGATTGGATTTAAGATATTTGGATAATTTTTAAATTTAATCACAACAATATCATTTATTTATTTATTTTAGTTAAAGTGTGGGCAATAGGTATAGGTACAGGTACTTAGGTACCTAGAGGGTAATGTTACGAGTATTAAAGTTGATACCCAAGAGGGTACGGGCACATGTATGAGTATTTTTTTAAATAGCAGGTATGTCGATGAATATTATAGTACCCCACCTAAACTCTATCCATTGTCATCCCTAATAACTATCCACCCTTAATAATTAATTAAAATTAATTATTGAATACATCTCAAAATATTTACTAATATTGACTCTTTATTATTAATAAATAAAATTGAGCCTCGTATATTTTAATAAATTCAAAATAAAAAATGTTGTAACAATTGCATTCTGAATTTTGATTCAAATATTCATATCAATCTTAAACTAGAGCAAGAACAATATTCGATTTCTAACATATTAGAACAATATTGAGAGCACATATTTCTCAAATATATTGAGATAACAATTATTCATCGAATATCATATATATCAAGAGTGCTTCTAGCCGATAACATTTATCTTATATGAATTATATTACAAGAAAAAAAATATATTTAGGAATGTTATCAAATAGGTAAATGAACACCTATAAAAATAAGACATAAATGAATATGACTCTGAGTAGAGACACAATATGGTAATGTCTATATATATATATATATTACTTATTTCTACTTTAATGTTATAGTGGAGCTTGTATTTAATTAAATTATTATTTAATTAAATAATCATTTGACTAAAAAAAATTTCTTTCTAATTTAACCATTTTATTGTGTGACTCTATTGTCCATCACTTAATTGGTAATAATATAAAATATAAAAAACAATGATTGATATCTAACATCATTTCTACACAATCAATGAAAAAATTTGTGATAAGACTTTAAACTTACCGCGACGACTATTTATTGTGTAGTAAGTGTCTCTTTATCCAAATGTCTTAATTGAACACAAGACATAAAAAAAGGATCATCTTTGTTAGGTCCAATAATTTGTTTCTCGATTCCAGAATATGCATGCAAAAAACTAATGAACCCAATAACTTATATTGGTCCATTTTGGCGTGGTCATGCACATTTCATATATCACTTTTCTCGAGAGGCCCAAAACACATCTCCTTTTATGCAGGATGGATGAATACATCACTCACATCCCTCTAAGTATACAACTCTTCGAGTAGGGATCATAGTGACTCCAAGTGGAATGACTACTCTTTATGTCACATGAGAATTATTAATGACACTTGCATAACTATTATGAAATATTCTATACAAGATCGATATAGTACAAATATTACTCCTAATAATTATACCTATATGAAGATTTGATATATCATATTCATGATCCCGTAAGATGTGATCATCAGTTTATTCACTTAATAGTCTATATGCATTACAATTGTCCTATTTAATAGTAAAACTTGACTACAGACAGTTTAAGAATAATGTCACTATGCTTAATGGGATCTCACGATTAAGTCGCACTTAATGTCCCATTAACAGACTAACTATTGTAAGGACTTTATTATGCTTTAAATAAATCTACATAATAAATTAAAATGTCTCATATTACTATGTAAATAATAGTATGTCTCATAATACAAATAATAACCAAGGAAAAATTGTTGGCTTCCAGGGGCTAACTCTAACACTACCTCCTTCAAACTTCGTTCTAAACTCGATACTTCTATATCCTAAGACCCAACCCCGCTTATCCCCCCTCTTCCTTCTAGCTTCCCAAACCATCCCTAATTCATTACCTCTTTTACTACTAAAATTAACAAGATTAGGAATCTGAATGCTCACAGTTTGGATCTAGATAAAATCTCAAATTAGTTGGACAATGCTCTTTCCTTTGTCACAACCTGGATTAGGAAAAACAAATAGCATGAAATACATTTGGCCACTCAGAAAGCTAGTGTTTTCAGACATATTGTTGAGATCATATACCTTTAGGTCTTGCATTTTCATAAAGCTCATGGAGACCAAATCAGAAAGCAATTAACTACTGCATTAGAAGGTCCATTGAGTGAAGATAACTTTCCTTCGAGCTATGTTCATCTGGAATCATTATTTGTTTCTCTTTTGGTATCATTGAAGTTTCTTGTGATCATTCCATATGTTGAGCTACCTCCCTTGGATATTACCGCAATTGTTGCTTCAAGTTTTGTATAGTCTATACCTCTAAAGGCCCTTATACACCCGCGTTTGACCTATCTTATTTTGTAAAGAAGGAAAATTTTGATCGTCTAGAAGCTAAAACTGAGGCATTCATGAAATAAAAAGCCAAGTATCAAGAATCCATTCAGAATACCTTATGACTAATCTTAGCTAGATTGACCAGTCACATTCTTTACTTTACATTTGTTTTTCTTTCCTTATGTGTATTGGTTTTCACTTTATTCTACATTATTCACTCTTTAATGCAAATGTTTGTTTTGTTCATTAAGTTATAACTCTTATATCTTTTGTGTGTGTTTTACGCCTCAATACAACTATTTTTGTCTGATGATAACAGGAGGATTATTTTTTTTTTTTTTATAGTTTTTTAGATAAATTTCTTATCTTTTAGCAAACTCTTCTTATCAAAATTTAGTACTCCACTTTTTTTTTTCTAGAAAACTTGCTAATATTAAGGGGGGCTTTATTGTTTTACTTTATATAATTCTTCATTTATCATTTTATTATAAAGAAAGATTGTTTATAAAAATAGATGTTTGTCATCATCAAAAAGGGGGAGATTGTTAGGATCAGTGTGGATTGAAGAACAATGACCCTTAATTATTTTGATGATAACAAAAATTATTTTGTGGGAATATTTTATAGCACTAATAATTTTAATTAAGTGAATAGTTCCCTTGCCATGAACCTTGAAGACACTACATTGGATCATCTTATGATTGGAGAAGATAAACAAGAAAAACAAGATAATGCTATAAAAAATATGTTTAAGTTGTGGTTGACTCTGATAAACGTACTCTTAACGCACCTCTGTTGTATCTTTTAATACAAGTTCAATTTGATGATTTTGTCTTTGATAACCTTGGCATAAAATTTGACTAACTGGTCAACACTCTAATAAAGTCAACTCTATATATAAAGTCAACATTTTGATTTCATCTGCTCATCGTAGTGGACTTATCCTCTAACTAAAGAAGCACATGACATCATCTAAAAATGTTATCCTCTTTTTTTATTGACGCTTTTATCAAGATACGTTGAATTAGATTTGAAAACGAGTTTTTAATGCTTATCCAAGATCTTTGAAATTTTGATACGAGTTATTATTTCATATGCTAATTTCATGAAATCACAACAACTATCAAAAACTTTAATTGAATCAAAACTTCTCTATAAAAGGATTTGTGATCATCATTGTAAAATAAGAAAACAACAAGAGAAAAATCTATTGTTGTCACAAATACAAACTCATGAAAACTCTTGTATTAACTCTAAGAGTTGTGAAATCTAAAATATTTTATGAGAGAAATTTTTGTAAGGATTATTGTGTAAGAGTTTTTTTAAAAAACCTTCTTAAACATTGTTGTAACTTGGTCCAATAGTGGTTGTTGCCCTCGACAACTTAACTAAATTAGAAGGTCGAGAAAACTTGAACACAATTAGTTTGACTAGAAGGTGTTTAATGGACGAGTGATATTGTTGGTGATTAGTGGATAAAAAAATTCAGTTTGAAGCGACTGGAGGTAGTTGTTGTATTGGTGGTGAACCAAAATAAATTGGCTTGGATTACTCTTCTTATCCCGTTACTTATTCTTGCTTTTAACATCATCAATTTATAATTTGTTTTTTTAATTATGTTAATTTTTTGAAACAAAATACAATTCAAATCCACTATTTCTAGTGTTTTTCTCTCTACAAATCAAGCATTCACTTATTATCATCACTAGAGAGTGTTTAAGAAATTGTGAGACTGAGACATATTTTCGTTTTATGTGATGTTTTCTTCTTAAACTCTTATAAACAAACTTTTAAAAAATTTGATTACTACCTACCTATTCAATCAAAAATTGAGATAACATTACTAATCCATGAGCAAATAGTTGTCTAATAACCTCTCACACGTCGAAACAAAACTATAGTATTTTGTTTGTTTTTTTATGTTGTCCCTTTTTTCTAAATGCATTATATTTTTTTTGTTTGTAATTTTCACGTTTTAAGTGTAATAGGACACGAGATTCTACAATAATGCGATTTTTGTAATGTGAATCCAAATTGAAACTAAGAAAGATTTATAAATATAAGAGAAAGAGAATTTGAAGTTTTTGAATAACTTACTTAAATGTATCTTATGTCATAAGAATTGTAGTGTCTAAAAAAATTTAGATATTGGACAAAATATTTCAAGAGACATAGTTCTATACTAAATTTTTTAATACTCATATTTTTATTCAGCAATTACTATTACTAATAGGATCAATAGGTATTTTAGACGGGAGGGTTTTGAGAAAAAAGGAAAGAGAAAATGAAAGAAAGGAAGGGTAAGAAGAATCTATTTTTCTTCATAATATAAAATTTCTCTAATTTGAATGAATCCAAAATTTGATTCGGAGGATAATTTAGAAAGGTTTTAAAGGATTTTGATAAAATATGTTGTTATAATACTCTAAAAAATTAAAATATATAATTTTTTGAGGAAGTGATGTTGTAGAGAATAATAAGAGAATATGTATAATTAATAATAGATCTTTGTGTCTTTTACACATGATAGCTACATCAATACATCAATATCAATTCTCTCAATATTTTGTATTTCTAGCACACCATATTTTACTACACGAAGTCATCACATGGACAATAACATTCTTATTTGCATCTAAAATCATATGAATTAAATATCAAACCTGTAGCAGAAGCAAATCAGACTTACGTTGACCAGTGACACTCCATAAAGAGATTTTAAATTATCTCATTATGTCGCCCACAAAAGACAACTAATTTCTTTTTAAAAAGATCATTTGTTACTGCTATTTTTGCATCTAGAATCTTCCAACAAAAATGAGTGTGTCTTGGAATATTTTTTACTTTCTACAACTTTTTCTACACTTATTGATCAATATTCTGCATTGAATTATAAGATGAAGATACCTCACGTCTTTGCTTTTAAGAAACGATATGAACTCTTCCTAGAAAAAACAGTTGACCGTGAAGCACTCGACACAAACTCATCTTGTGGTCAAGAGAAAGAAATTGGTAACTAAAGACTTTTCTAAGCTTTAAAAGGAAGAAAAATTTCATTAATTAAACGAGTGTTCTAACACTGAATATAATGATTTATGAGATTCGTAACAAACATAATATCACACTTATATGAGGTTTATGATATCAAATCTTGTGACCATTTTGATATCTAACTTGATTAACATGAAATGTAGCAATTTGACCCTAGATAGCAAAGTTTGGCTGGCATTGTCTTATATGTTTGATTTTGTAGTGAAAAAATTAATTCTAAATAAATTGATTTTGTAAAATTGATTTCGCCTAAAAGTGAGCTCAATATAAGTAAAATGAATTTTGTTTGCATGCACTCATATAAAATTTGGATGAAAAATAAATTACATGCTAAAAATAAATTGTAGATGCAAAAACTTTAAAATTTAACTTTAAATTAGAATCAATTCTAAAATACAAAATTAATTATACTCAAAAACATTCAAACATTTCAAAATGAATTTGTCACCATGTTACCTCCTCTAAAAAGGAAATCAAACATACAAAAACTAGCTATTAAGTAAGTGTATACTTATTAACGATATTCCGAAAGGTTATCCTCTCTAGACATAACAGACCAAAGTTCGAATTTCAACTATAAAAAATACATATACTAAATGTTTCATAGTTTCTCAAATCGGATTATGAAAACTTATTTAAACAAAAAGAAAATGTATAAATAATTTGTTTATAGAAATGTCGAATGAATAAAATCTACATACATTATAATCATATATTAGTATATTATCACATCCTAACATTACTTGTTAAAACTTATTTACATTAAATTTCAATAGTTTGATTTAGTTGTAAAAAGATTATCTTAAATATGTAGGTGTGAATTGAAACTCTATTAGTACTATAGGAGAAAAACAAGTATAAATGTGAGTCATAAATAAAGTTGAGATGGGCAACTGCACAAAACTCCATTTTTCCAAGAACACCAATTTTTCTACTTATATATATATATATATATATATATATATATATTAAAATTTATATTATTTAAATTATATACAATTCTTTCTCAAAAAATTTATATACAGTACAAATTAAATAAATGCATGTGATTGAATAAGTTGTAGAATAACATCAATTCATTGTATGGATAATTTTAGTTGCGGAAGAGTTTAATTTAGGCATTAAAATTGAAATGTTGATACGGAGAATTAAAGAGTCATATTTTTGTATCTCTTTTTTATATATATATATATATATATATATTACCATTCACAAGTCACAATATTAATTGTCACTAATCTATGATGGAATACCTATAAATATAAATATGACCTACTACCATAGTATGCATCTTGCTTGTACTATATTATTTTCTTTATTCAAAATTTCATTTTCTTTTCATACTTTTCCATTTTCTTTGACTATAAAAGTGTAAGTCAAAAGAAAATATATAAACCCCACCCACAGGCTTTATAGAGTACTATTTTCTTAATTTGTTTAGGGCATTGAAATTTGAAAGATTGACTCTAAATAGAAATATATGTAAATATTCTAACACTCAAGTTAATATAAGATGAGATGTGAATACTTTTCTCTTGAGGTTGACCAAATTTTATAATTGAATGACCAAGATAATTAGAATAAATTTTTGTATGGCTGTTGATAGAATCTCTATGTAATTTGTGGAAATGCATTTACTTCTTGTGAATGAGTGTTAGGTAGAGCTTCAACACCACTTTTGTGTTATGTGTTATTGAGCCTTCATCGGTCTAACTTAATTCAAATTGATTTTTATTTTTAATTTTTCCTAACTTTGATTGACCAACAATTTTTTAATATGGAACAAACGAGTCATGAACCAACCGATCAATTACAATTATCCAATTTTTAAAATATTGCATCAAACATACGTTGACATTAAACTAATGTCCATGATACCTATTCATTCTCCTTTTACCATTTGAGAGGTTTCATTTACATTTTATTCTAAATATATAAAAATCATACAATTTTTTATATAATTATTAGTTCAAAAGTACATTTGACAACATCATCAAAATTAATTACATTTTGTTAGACACACATTTGAGAAAATTACTCAAACATGAATCATATTAGATCACATTCATTTTAATTGAATATGATTATAAAAAATAAAATTTAACCAAACTTAATTTTGTAAAATTTTAATCCGATGATATAGAATTATTGACACACGTAAAATTTGCAATAACTAAAAATTTAATTTTTGACTTTAAAAAATTTTTATTTGTGTAATTTAATTAATAATATATGAATAATTAATGTATCTAGATGAGTTTATATTATGAAATTGTATGTTCAATTAAAATATGTCAAATTGTATGTCACGTCACTTAAAATATGTCAAATTATTATTATTTTTAATTTAAAAATCTAATGAAAAAACTAAAATTGTTAACTTTTAAAATAAAAAGATCAATTTCATAAATTAATAAAAATAGAACAGTCAAAACTATAATAAATCTATTTTTTATTATAACAATAAAATATTGATTATCTATTGAAAAAATTATTAA
>JBBPBS010001130.1:1255284-1266895 GCA_037974835.1 Cicer judaicum | reverse complement strand
AATTTACATCAACTCATTCTCATCTTTTTACGAGGTATAAATTAACAATGCGTACCTTTTATTTTAAATAAAATAATTCATATATCTCTTTGAAAAAATTACATCAATGAAAGGTAAAAATATGTACATATTTTTTTTAATTTATCTTTTTTATGTAAAATTAAACTTATAAAATTACCTTCCAATTTTACTTATTTAAATTAATAATATTTTTCTTTCTAAATGATATATATTTACAATCTACACTTCTTTTAATCATTTATAATTAAAATAAAACTTACAAAACTACCTTCCAATTTTACATAATTAAAATAGGTAAAAAAAAATTCCAAATAAAAGACCGTAGAATGTTAATTTCCACATTCATAAAAATTAGTAAACCTTTGTATATATGTATAGTATAATAATAATATAATAATAAAGTTTAGTTTCGTACAGGCGTGCAATTCATTCATTCATTATTTATGAAAATGAAAGAGAGAAAATAAAGTTGAAGAGCATTAACATTGTACCCAAAAATTAAAAAAGCATTAGCATCTATCAAACTACCTGCGTGTCGATGGTAGCATCATCATTAATCAAACATGTTGTTTGTTGATGTTGATTTGATTTGATTTTTGATGCAATCTAATCTAATATTTATTATTATTTATTATTTTTTCTATACTCAAAATTCAATATTAATTGGTCCATCCATCATCCATGAAAAGTTCTAATCTCATGTTTTTCCTCCCACCATACTTACCCTGTTCCTTCATCACCATTTCCAACCACTCCAATTTATTCTTCTACTGTCACTCCACTCACCTAACAATTTCTCAGATCTGATTATTTCCCTTCTTCTTCAATTCAATTCAATTCAATTCTCTCTCTTTTTTTGGGTGTAGTTTTTGTGTTTGTGTTTTTTCCTGTGTGAGATATGATTCTTCAATTTTCTGAATTTTAATTTGAATTATTGTTGTTGTTGTTATTGTAATTGAGTTTGATCTGAATTGTGAAATTGAAAGAAACAGTATGCACCCTAGACAACGTAGTCCTAGAGGCTTTTATGCTCCTGAATATCGCCACCGTGGTGGTGGTGGTGGTGGTGATGTTGGTGTTGGTTTTGGAAGAGGTTATAATAATAATAACCGTAGAGCTGCTGCTTCTGTTGTTACTGTTGCTGCCGTCGGGGCCGGAGGCTCCGGCAGCATCAGTGGTGGTGGTGATATTTTTATGGAGGCAGGTAGGTTAGCTGCTGAGTATTTAGTTTCTCAAGGGTTGTTGCCACCAAATGTTTTGTCTTTGAAGTGGCATAATCAAAATGGTAGTTTTAAGAAGCATGTTGGTGTTGTTGGTGGTGTTAGTGTTGGTGTGGGGGAAATTGGAGTGGACGGAGGGAGGCCAAGCGTGCTTGCCCGATTGGGAAATGCGGGTCCGGGTGTGGATGGAGGGATGACTGGTGGGAGGAGGAAATTGGGGTTTGAAGAGTTTGGACAAAAGGGTGGTAGTAGTAGTGGTGGTGGTAGGAGGAGGGGGAGTTTTAAGAGTAATGGGTTTGATTGGGGTAATAGAGAGTATAGAAGGAATGGATCATGGTCTGATAGATTTCAAGGTGGTTCGGATATTAGGGATGATGATGATGATGCTGATGTTGGTAGTGGAAGTGGTGTTAGACAACAAGATGAAGAGCTGCGCCAGGAACTGCAGAAGCAGGAGGAGGAGGAGCTTGTTGGTGCTAGTGGTGGTGGTGTTGATGATGTAATTGAGAAATCAAATTTGAATGAGTTTGTACCTACAAGTGTGGAAGGTAATGATTTGGGAGCTGAGACCGATAAGGACCGGGTTTCGGATGGTGAATTGGTGGAATTGAAACAAAGTTGTTCTGGTGAAGTTAAAGATGTATGTGATATGGATGTGGAGTTTGTTGGGAGTTCCAATGATTTGGAGAATATGAACGATGAAGTTAAGGAGGTGGTGGTGGTGAAGGATGAAGCTGGTAGCAGTGATGAAGGCAATAAACCAAGTATCTCGAAGAATTCGTCTGCTCAATCTAGTGATCAGGAGAATAATAGCTCTGGTAGTGTTTTCACTGATTTACTTTCATTTTGTAAATCTGTTAAGGTGCCTACCAAGACCCGCTCTTCGCTTACAAACAAGAATTCGAAGGCTCTTCAGCAAGGGAACAGTGTAGAAGAGAATGTTGATGATCTTGTGGATCCTCAAGGACCTGAAATCTTAGCTGAAAATGAGGAAGATGAATCTCATGCCTCGGTCTCAGGTGTTTTGATACCTGACAAGACTTATGAGGTAGTGCATATTGACTCGGACACCGCCGAGGTAGAACCTGATGATTCCTCTGAGGATATGAAAGAATTGGATACTGCTTGTGAAGCTGAAGAAGATCAATCTATTGAGTCTCAATCTGATCAAGATAGAGGCCAAGAGTCTACTGCTGAACTACCCAAGTATGGAGGCTGCAGTTCCGTGTCAGAGGAAAGGGGTGAGAAACGTGCCGCGGAAGACGACGTTGATGTCAGGGAGGACACCAAAAGACTGAGAGAGTGGCTGCCCTTGCCCTCCCCTATACCGAAGACCGAAGCGTACTTTCTGCATAATAACACACCAATTGAGGTGAAAGAGAGTCCAGAGGAAGACACAATTTCACATGTTGACAAAGTGAGTATGGCTTCTGATCAGGGTAGCCTTATGAGTAGTTCTCAGTTCACTGATGGAGATAGAACATTTTTCGGATGTTCAGAGAAGAGGTCACCGTTGCCGAGTTCATTTAGAACTTGTGATCTGAATCTCATTGAAGCATCTGAAGTTCATGACACTCACGTTGATCATCCTGTTCTTATTTACTCCCCTCCTGTTTCTGAAACAAAGGAAGCTATACCGGTTGATATCGATCTGTCCATGAGTCGTGCTAGTGTATCAGGAAAATTCAGTACTCATGGAACAGATGGCAAAGAGATTGAAGTAATTGATCTAGAAAATGATTCCATTCCAGAAGAAAAGCCAATCGACAGTATCGATAGAAAGTATGTTTCTTCTATACCGATTTTCGTGCATTATGTCAGTTTTGTTTAATATTATATCCTGTCTCTCCAATTTAATGTTTGTTAGTGCCTAACTGATCTAGTTATTATCATTTCTTCCAGTTACTCAGTGAAAATCTGAGCTGAAGCATATAGTTTAAAGATCACTTCTATACCTTGAAGCTCTCTTACCAATATCAATTTATTTATTTTTATGCCCTTTTCTGCATGCTTTTGTTTAGTACCTATTGATCTAGTTATTGTCAACACATCGAGATAGGGTCTGAAAATGTGTTTATAAGTGGTGGAGAGTCCTCAATTTACAAGTCAGTTTTGTAAGGGTTGAGTTAGACCTGACCCAAATTCTAAGTGTTATCATCCTTTCTTCCAGTTACTGAGTGAAAAAATCAGCTGAAGCGTATAGTTTTCAAGGTCCCCTTCTTTACCTTGCAGTTCTATTACTAATATTTTTTTCATTCAAACACACAGGACAGAGGCTATGTTTACAGGACTTGAAGGTTTTCCCAGCCATGCTCAAAATGCTGCTGATATACATGATGTTCAGGATGGATATGGACTAATGATATCAGAGTTGCTTGGGACAGATTTCGCAAACTGCTCTTCAGTACCCGACGACATAAATTCTGTGCACAATGAAATTGGCCTTGATAATGCAACGGTACTGATGCTAGCTTCAAATTGAATTTTTTTATACCTGTCATTTTAAGTTAACCTTTGCGGACTTTATAGTAAACAATGAAATGGGTCAGCCAACTTTTCAGCTGCATCTTCTACGATGAATTTCACATACTTCCATTGTTTTATTTCAGGGGGCACTTGCTGAGGATGATTCCATATATATGTCGCTGGGAGAATTAAGTACGCCAGTTCTTTTTAATGCTCTTATTTGTTAAAAGTACTTGTGGTTTGTATTTGTTGCTTTTTAATGATAGTTTATGGGTGGTTGAGTAGGTTTTTGAGATGGTAGAGTCCTAGAGATACTAGATGTCTATTTATTTAATCTATATAATGTTATTAGTCTCTATACTTGAACCATAGTCTTTTCCCCACTAATTCGCAGACACACTAGACACTTTCATGTAAGTTTTATTGGGAGTTGGGGGTAATGAACCCTAAGCTTTTTCTTCTTCTGCGCTCCTTCCAGTGGTCTTATTTGGCTGTTTCCCTCCAGCTACCCATTCTGAACGTGTTTTGTTGTGTACCGATCCATTTGATGCATTTCCCACCATGGAATTTTCACTGTGTTCAACCAGTCCACCTAACCTCGCTGCCATCTATCTTTCTAAGCATTGCAGTGACATGTTAGCCCCTTCACCCGATTTCGGTATGTGACACAACCTTATGTGCTAATAATGCTCAACACTTTAACTTTGTTGTTCAGACTTGTTAGTTGTTACATGTGTGTTTGGAAAATAGGCAATCACAATCATACACGGTCAAATGAAAGCTTCCATTTGGAGTTTCTAAAATGAGCAATCCAGCTAGCTGTTTATGCTTCACTCATGAGCAGGACTTCCAATTTATCTGGATCCAGTTGGCCAATAGATTTTGATCAATGCCATTATCTTTATGGAGGATTTTTGTTTTCTTCTCTTGCTTCATGCATCTTCTTCACAATCACATGTGCCTGCTACTGTGCATCTTGCTGCTGATTCATCAATTATTGCCTTTGGCAGTTTTCTGAATCGGGTAGGAACTTGTGCCATGTAGGTAATCAACTCTCGCACAATTTTGGGCACACTCACTACTTCGGCTTTTTGACTAAATGGAAAACTTTCGCGTTCAACCAATATTTTCAAATCATGTTAATAATTGCATTGCTTCCCCCTTTAAACTGTTCACACTGATGTTTGCAACTCTGTTCTGTGATTCCAGTACTTTTTTTATATTTATTGATGATCATTCTTGTCTTACCTGGTTTTTATATGGAAAGTATGAGTTGCTTTACGTATTTTAATCACGTTTTACCTTCCCGGTCAATTTTGTACCTTATCTGTGCGCCTTTTATGCTCCAATAAGACTCTGAATAATTTTTTGCTTCATTTACAACATTTACGGCTTCATGAACATCCTTTATCAATCTCCATGTTGTCAAACCTAAAAGAAAACACCATTGTTGAGTGTAAAGACTGTTATTTAACATTTCACTATAATGTCCTTTGAAGTTTTGGTTATGAGGTCGTAATTGCTTACCCCTTTTGGTTTTGCAAAAACCATCACCCCTTCTCTTTTAATCAATCTGTATTATGATTCATTTTGTTGGTTTATGGGCACCTTGCATGTGCTTTGTTCTTTCTCTTGGTCTTGGACAGAACCAGCTCTGTGCTAAATCTCTCAAATGCATCTTCTGGGCAACTCTCAAGTCTGAACTTTAGAAGGGGATATTGATGTTTTTCTCATGACACTTGTCTCTTAGAATGTGGGTTGGGTCTATGTTCATCTAAATCCTACAAAAGTGTTGTAAGATGACTAGATGAGGGATGCCTCCAACTTATAAACTCATTTCTAGGTCATATCTCATCCAATGTGAGACACGTAACATGCACCCCTGACGTCCAAAAGGGAACATCTAGAGCGTGTCTCAAGTGGGCCAACAGACTGTAGATAGGCTTGATACCATCTTAGGTTGACTAACTCAACTCTACAAAACTGGCTTGTAATATAAGTGATGCTTCCCACTTATAAACTCATTTTTGGGCCATATCTCATTTAATGTGGAACTCTTGACATTATCTTTGCTGAAGGTTCTTCTTCTTTTGTCATTCCCTTGCATGATAATTTTGAGTTACCATTTATGTCTTCGCCCTATTATGCTTTTGGCATCTCTTTATCCTTTGTCTCTTTATTCATGAAGCTCTATGCTATTCTGGGTTTCCAAAACAATGAGGAGTATAAATGAAATGATTTCTTTGCATTCTAGTGGCACTTGCTAGCTTGGTTCTTTTGCCTATGTAAGCCCATTAATATCAACAACTATAATGGGAGGGATGATAAGACTCCATTGAGAAGTGGATCATAGAAACTTTTTTGCCGCATTATTTTTTAAGAGAGAAGTGCTGGAGCGTGGGTGCATTTAAACATAATTGTTAATGCAACCTATATGTAATCTGTCAATTTTATGTATGAATGTTCTAAAATATCCTTTTGTATATAAATGTGTTTAGTTTTGGCTTTTCATCATCCAAGATACTTAGTAGCGTTAATTGAAGGTATATTTAAAAAAAATTAATAAACATGTCTAGTAATTTGAAATGGAGCTTATATTTTTAGGTATTTGGATCCTCTACAATTGTTTTATGATGCAGTAGCTGTAAGAACCATTAAATTAGAGAAATAAAATTTCTCTCTCTAAATCGAATGGTTTTTACGGCTGCCGCACCTTCACCTTAAAGCAGCTGTAGACAATCCGAACACTATACATAGGGATGCATGTTTTTTCTTTCTAAAATGTGTATATAATTAAGGATAGAGGTAATGTTAGTGTGCAAATTCTTGTATTGGGTTTCATATGTATTGTATGAACCTAAACTAATTGTTTTTGGTGTAGGCTTTTTGCGCCCGTGGGAGCAGCCACCATCACAGGATTATCAGAAGCACTTCTGATCCATTCTCACTCAAATCCTCTCAGGAGACATAATGCAGCGGTATGCATCATAGTTGTACTAGGTTCTTACAAAAGTGAAAATGCTGCTTTTGGTTTTTTTTTTTACTCCATTTTTATAAATTGTCTCCTGTTTGGAATTATATATGCTAATTTCCTCTAATCTCTCTGCATCACAACATGGAATTTAGATTGTTTTAAGAGTTAGAGAGGAGAATTGTCTCTAAAGATGCAAAATTGTAAAATAGTCCACTGTACCTCATCCACTTATGTATTTGGCCATATGTAGGGAATATTTGATAAAATGGATTTGAATCAACATTTTAGTGTATCTTTGGTTTCAATTTTTAAGGAGTCAAAATTGATTTAGGAGATGCAAAATTGATTTATACATGTTTGTATGCCCTCGAGTATATTTTATTTTGCTTTAAAAATTAATTCTAATTTGAAGTTAGAATATGTAACTTTTGACTTCTATAATTGATTTTTAGTGTCGGATTTATTGTTCGACATATTTTTACATTATTTTTACATGAATGTATCCAAATAGAAATTGGTTAAACATTTTCAACTTAGTTTTAGTTAGAATAACTTTTATAGAATTAATTAATTCAAAATAAATTGGTCACGTAACTATTACTCTTATGTTGTACCTGTGAATTTTTGTTGTGAATCCAATTTTATATGTTTACTACACAATTCTTTTCATTTTATTGTAAAAAGTATTCTGATGGGAACTGGTTTTTTATTAAGACAGATAGGTATATAGTGGATATCAGAGAAGCAATAATGCTTTCACTTTTCCTTTGGTTTTTAGCTACCCCTTCATTGCACAAATGATCTAATATCCCATTTTATTCTTCTTACCCATCACCCAGATCCAATAGTTTAGTCTGATACTGTATAAAAAATACACTATAATTGCTAGTGTGATTGAGAGAAAAAAATTTATTATTTTCATCTCATAATAATTGAGTCATTTGATGATTTTACACATTAAAAAACATACATTAAAAAAAATGAAAGAGACAATATTACTTTTACCAAATTATCTGTATTAATTATCAGTGTATTATTAATGTCATAAATACATAGTAGTAAAACAAATAATATTAATTAAATGGTATAAGTGAAAAAAAAAAAGTATATTAAAAATTAAAAGAGTCATTTATTCTAAAACATCATTTTTTACAAATGAATCATTTATTGTGACGGAAGGAGTAAAAAAAGGCCTAAACTTGGGTTCAAGTGAGACTAATGGGGACAAGGGGCAACTAATTTCTGGATTTTTTTTGTTGAAAATGATGTACCAAAAACATTTGGTAGCTTTTACGATATTAAAATGCATCTTTTTTTTTACTTTAGGTAGTGGACTTTATATGCAATTGATTAATGCTATAAATTAAGGTTTATACTTACCTCACAAATTTGTTCATCGATTAAGTATCAATTGTGAAATAAGAAGTTGATATTAAATAGGTTGATTTTATTTGGAGATGCTCTTATGGACTAAGGCTCCCGAGAAGAATCAATAAGTTGAAATTTTGTATTCCAATAAGGTTTATATTATTATTATTATTATTATTATTATTATTATTGTTATTAAACGGAAGTTAATGAGAAAACTAAAATTAATCAACAATCAAATGGAAGTACAACGTGAAATTAATGGAAGAAGAAGGTAAGGAATCATTTGTGGCACATGATACAAAATAGGACCACAGAAAATGTAAAAGTAAGATGATATTAAATTAAAAGTAATGAGATAAAACTAAAATTAATCATCAATCAAATGGAAGAACAAGGTATAATCAATGGAAGAAGAACTTAATGAATCATTCATTTCTAGCACATGATACATAGGTGTATTTGAAATGTAAAAGATTGCTGAAATTAACCTTAAATTAATGAGATAAAAATAAAATTAATCATCAATCATATGGAAAAAGTAAAGAATTATTCCTAGCACATGATACAAATTAGGAGCACTTAAAATATAAAAAATTAATGAAATTAAACTAAACTTAATGAGATAAAACTAAAATTAATAATCCATCAAATGGTAAAACAAGTAAAATCAAACGGAAGAAGCACCAAATACAAATTAGGAGCACTTAAAATATAAAAAATTAATGAAATTAAACTAAAATCAATAAATTAAAATTAATCATCAATCAAATGGAAGAGGAAGGTAAAATTAATGGAAGAAGAAGGTAAGGAATCATTACTTGTACATCATACAATTTAGGAACACTTATAGAGATTAATGAAATTAAACTTAAATTATTGAAATAAAACTAAAATTAATCATCAATCAAATGGAAGGTTAAGGTAAAATTAAAGGAATAACAACGTAAGGACACATGATACAAATTAGGAATGTAAGATTAATAAAATTAAACTTCAATTAACTAAATAAAACTAAAATTAATCATCAATCTATCTTAAAATTATCTTTAATATAAGAGAGATTAACCCAAATAGAAAAAATAGATTTAAGGATGAGGATTTTTCAACATGAGGAGAAAATAATTGGAGACGATCATTCTCTAGTGTTGTTAGAGTAGAAATCTTTTGATTTCTGTTCAAAAACTCTTTAATTTTTTTAAAAATTTGTTTGTATCACACGTTAATTGTATTCGTGTTTAGTTTGTAATAATAAATAAATAATTATGTCATTGGTAATGGATGATTGAAAGTTGAGTAAATTATATATAAATAAATTAGACTAAATTTTTTGAAATGACCAACTATATACAGAAAAAATAAAATGTAATTTTAAAAAAGAAAAAGTAAAATATATTTTTAAAATTGATGTATTAAATTTAATTGGTGAGCCAAATATTTCATAATAGTTTTTACTTTTTTATTTAAGAGAATAATAATTTTAATTATATAAAATGTAAGTTGCAGTAAAATACTGTAAATAAAATAAAAATTGATAACTGTTTAAAAAATAAGTGCACGCAAGGTTTTAAATACTCGAATTTATCTGTCATTCAAATCTATAATAATTAGTAATGACTTTTTAAATATAAAATTATTTGTAAGAAATTCATTATCAATTTTATTTATGAGTCATGTTTGAATATTTGTTATAGTTAAAAATATTTTCTTTGAAATTATAATAAAGATTGAAAGTATTAAAACAATACCAGTATACATATAAATCAAATGATAATTTTCTTTTACTTTTTTATTTCTCTTAGTTTATTATGAATAAATTTATTTGAAACAAATAAATATATATTATCTGGATAGTTAAAAATAATACAATGTTTGTTTAAAAACATAATATTATTTGGGATAGCAAAACTACCATAGGATAATGAGAGGCTTCACCTCTATAGAGAATATGGTGAACTCTTTGAATCTCTGATAAAAAAAATATTTATATTTAATGTTCAACTCAATTTAAATACAAATTATCCTCGATGTAAGCAAATGAAAAGTAAAAAAAGTAACAATATGTCATTCATATATCAAATAAATAATAATAAAAGTGTCTACCATCATGTATCTATCTATGAATGGAATTATTACTTTTTAAATAAAAAGGCATATAGATTTATACAATGCATCTCTTACAAAAGTATATTTCATCTCATTATTTATTCTGTGGATTCATTTTTCTTAAACATTTTAGTTATAATTAAACTATAAAATGTATATTAAAAAATTTACCAAACAATTTTTTACATTTTCTCATCTATAAAATAAGTTTTGGAAATAAGATTACCAAACATATGTTTATTTTACATTCTTTTCTAAAACAGACTTTTCAAATCAATTTATAAATTAGTTTTCAAAAACTAAAACCAAAACACAATCAACAGTTTTTTTTTAACTGATAGAAAGACAATTTTTTATTTTACTTTCATAGATTGTCTAGTTCTTTTTGTTTAAATTTTCGTAACTTTTCTTTATAAAAGAAAATTTTCATAACTTAGTAGTCGTACTAGTTGTCTATAATATAATACTTTACTTGTTTCACATTGAGTGTCAATTTAAAAACAAAATACAATTATTTTAAAATGGAAATTATTTTTAATTTTCTTTATTATATTACTTTTTATTTTAATATGTTATTTTTTAAACGAATTTCTAATCATTATTATTTTCTTTTCAATTATATCATCTAATTAATATTATCTATATTATTTAAAATCTATTAAAAAAAATGTGGTACAAAGTTGACAAAAAAACCAAAGTAACCTCTTGTAGGTGTCATAAAATTTGTTTATTTTTTCATTTTTCGACTCCACGAGAATGAGAGTCTATTTATTCCGAATAGAGAAAAGAAAATTATGTCTCTTAAAATTAGAATGTCAAATTTTTACTATTAAACTAATACATAAAATAAATTAAAAATCATCAATTATATTAATTTCTATTAAATAATTTCAATTTTAATGATTAACATAGTGAGAAGTTTTTTAATTAGAGTTGTCAATTTGTAGCTTCGATCCATATGTTTAATGTTTAAGAGGCCAAAAAAATTTATAATTTAAAAGTTTTTTAAAATTTTGTGGACTTAATAGATTTCTAAGTTTTTTTTAAAAAAACATTGATATTTGTTCCTCTTTTACGCATATTTCTGTTTGTACCTGAGATTGTTATTCAGAAATTTTTTGATTGTTTTAATTCATTCATTTTACCCTTGTTTTCTATCGTAGTTAATGTTTGAGTTTTATGTTAGGAGCATGTCATCAAATATAGACCTTTCTATCCAATTAAATTTCAAAAACAATTAGACATAAATATTGAAGCACTTTTGCCAACAAAGATATTGCAGATGCGGCATGATCAACTTGTAAGGAAAATTTAACAAAAGAAATATAGAATAAGTGGCTTTCTAGTAGAGATATATAAATTGATTGTTTATTATTTCAGTTATCATTGATATTATTTTGGAATCTTTGGTAATTATATTGGTGTGAATTACTTTCTGTTTTGTTTTTTTTTTTTT
>JBBPBS010001130.1:1243536-1255000 GCA_037974835.1 Cicer judaicum | reverse complement strand
TACATTAACTATTTCAATTTAATTATTTTAAAATATCTCAAACCGTGAATTCAATATGTTTTTATTAAATAAAGTTTACTTTGTCATATCATTTGAATCAACTCCTTTATTCTTTATGTGAACTTAACATATTATAATTTATACATTAATATTTTATATTTAATTTTATTATAATTTAAAATATTAATTTAAATATTTCAATTAATATTATTATATATATATATTAGTTTAATTTAAATAAAATTGAACTTAAATTTTTTATAACAATAAAAATTAAATGTTAATTATATGACATAAATAATTAAAAATAATAAAAGAAATTAATTAAAAAAAGGTAAGGGTCATAAATTTATTATTATTAATAAATTAATAAATAAAAAAAGAATAGTCATAAATTTATTATTATGAAAATATTATTTTTTTTCAAACAATATGAAAGTATCATTTCTTTTTGAGAGAACAGCGACAACAACTTCCCATAACTTTAACAGTAAATTCGCAAAAAAAAAATTGAATTTAACTTAACTACACTATTTGACAACCGTTGGCGATGCTTTTAGTTACACGCAATTATGTCATTGAAATTAATAAATTTCAAAATAATTTTTAAAATTAAATATCATCGATCACTATTAATAACAGTAATATTAACAATCATTTTACAAATATTAATAATCATTTTACAATTATTTTATACAGAATTTGAACCATGTCTTTGAGATTAGAATATTAAACTCTTTCGACTAATCTAATACATCAAGAACAAATTCAAAAAGTAATCAATGAGATTAATTTCTATTAAACAATTTCAACGACTAAAGTGAATCATTCAAAAGAGTAATGTGATCCACAATTTCAATTTCAATGACTATTGAAAATATTAATAAATTCATAGACTAACTTGACACAATTTCAAGAACAAATTTTGTCATTCACTCTATATTACCATAATAACATTATTACATATCCACTACAAAGTTGTGTCATGTATGAAGTATAACTATAATAAACAAAGACACATGGTAAAACAAAAACAAGCATATTCATGATATCTTACTCCTCATTCTAACCAACCTTGCCAATGTCTCTTGAGCAGCCAAAGTCAGTGCATGATTATGTCCAAGCATCACAGTTCTAATACTAATACATGTCCTACAAAGTTCCTTACTACTATCTAGATATCCTCCTCTAGCTAACAACTTAGCTTGAGTCTCAAGTAATGTAGCTTTCAATAAAGTAACATCTTGCCAAACATATTCATCAACTTTTTCTCTTCTTTGCAACCTTCTTTTCCAACAAATTGAGTCGTGAGACCAATCTTGTATTTGTGACACAAAGGATTTCTCAACTTCCTCAAGTGCATTGGTGCAAACTTTTAGTAGCTCCAAAGACGAATTGCATCTCGAAAAAGCAGTGAAGGCTTGAATCGCGAGCGGTAGAGCCGTTCTTTTGATGTACAAAACCATGTCAGTTGGTTTTAGTTCCACAACCGGTGGATCGGATTTGAAACCAAAAACAAGAAAAGCTGATTCCCATAAATGATGTGAGATTACTACATGGTTGTTCATTTTTCGAACGCCTTGAATCGCAGCCTTTGCATATCGAAGACCGCCTTTTGTTTTAGCAAAATTTTGTGTTATGGAATGGAAATGTAGCCAACAACATCCATCATCATGTTGATTAGTCCTTTTAGCTAGTCCAAATTTCACAAGAAGCATTGCCCCCGAATCTTCTTCGTCTTTCCATGTCCTCGGCGATAAACAACTCGATGTTAAACTTAGACAATTAGTCCACTTCTTGAAACTTTTTTCACATGTAGATACACTCTTTGCTGCATTGAATAACAAACTGGATGAAATTGGATTAGGAGAAAACCAACCACCAACAAGAAACATTCTTATAGCCAAAAAGTTCTCTTTCGCTTTAGTTTTCGACAAAGTTTCCAAACCAAAAAGTAAGGTCTTCATCAGAAAAGAATTATTCTTGCACCATTGTTCTTGTGCAATACTCATACAACAAGAGCTTGAATAATCTTCATCATTGAGTGAAACCATGTTAATGAACTCAAAGAGAGAACAAGGGCTAATTTCAAGTTCATTCAACAATGAACCAATCATCGACAAACCAAAACTCAACCTGCAAAGTTTCTCATAGAATTTTTCAAGGAAATTCACTTCATCAATTGAATAATCTTTTCCTTTTCTTCCTTTTAACAGAATCATTGCATCAGATAAAGGCAATGCAGGTAAGTGAATAGTATCATAGTTTTTCACCTTGGAAAGTCTAGTAGTAATAATCACATGAGTCCCTCCTATGTAATTTCTTGGTATCAAATCATATAAATCTTTCCCTTCCAACCAGTCTTCTTCACTCTCAAGATTATCAATTATCAACAAGTAAGGCGTCTCGCCGAAAACTTCCCTCTTGATTCTCTTGAACGCTTCAAATTCTTGCTCCTCAAAGCTTCGAATTCGACCTCTTTCTGTCTCAGAATCAGCACCAACATCCAAACCAAAATTCATAGACAAGTTCAATATGTTCTGTCTAAGGTATCTAACTTCACCACCAATCCACAAAACCATTTTGTATCTCTCATAATATCTATGACCAAATTCCAAAGCCAATTCAGATTTTCCAATACCAGAAACACCACTAATGCAAATCACACTACTATTACACAAACTCTTAAAGCTTCCACTTTTTGACTTCTTATTCTTCAACCTTTTCAATGAATTGTTGTTTCCTATCATTGGTTGTTCAATCCAAGCTTCTAGATTTGGTTCTTTGTTCCTTCCTATCTCTAAGCTTATAAACCTTCCACCACCTTTTTCGATCACATATTCGCTTTCTTCATCAGCAAGTCCTTCTGATTGTCCACTACCACTAGCTTCTCCTTTGATCAATGTTCTACAATGATCTTGAACTTGTTCCACACAATTTCTATTTCCAAAAAGTAAACATTCAATCTCCATAATCTCTTTCTCTCTTCCAACAAAATATTCATTCCTTGGAAAAGGTAATAAATTATCAAATCCGTTCATACTATCTTTTTGACTTATAACATTTTTTCTACCTAGTCTTGCTCTTAAAATACTAGAAACTTTTGATATGCAACTTCTCCAATTACCATCATTAGCTTCTATATAAAACTCATTGCATTTCACGAGTGCATCGATCGCTTCTTTACATTGTTTATCAATTGAGTTGTTGCAATTAACAAGTGAAATAATCTCAGAATGTAACGTGTCAAATAAGATAGGAATCAAGTTCTTCTTTTGAGCAAAGAATCTAACCTCTTCCATGCTTGAATGGTTGAAAAAACTCGAACTCGTGACAACTACTAATCCGAATGCGACCGAGCAAATGACTCTATCAGCAATCTCAATGCTTTGACTATCTGAATACTTTGCTCTATCAGCAAGCAAGCAATCAATCCCTTGAAGCTCAAGTTCAGATTTAAGCCACTTGACGAAGCGGATAAGATTCGGATTTTGTCCATGGAAACCGATGTAAACATCATAGCTTCCAACAAGTTTGGCATTGGTAGTAGCAGCAGGGGAAGAAACAGGACCTTTAGCAAAGGAAACTCTTGTAGGGACTGGAAATGAGAATGAGATTCTTGGTGGAGCTGATTCAGGAACACATGTCATGAATTTCAACTTTGTATCAGAAGTGTCATCAGAAAATTCATAAGGGTCAGAAGGTGGAGTGTAGGAACTACTAGGCACATCCTCCGGAGTCGAAGGATGTGCAAGCAGATGATATGTTGATAACTGATCACAGGCTGAATTAGTACTATTATTAGTAGTAGTAGTAGTAGTAGTTTGTGGTGGATTTTCTTGAGGGTTTGGAATTGTGGCTCTTGGAGATATATAAGGAGATTGCAAAGCTGAAACAAAGGCTGATGAAGGTGGAGAAACAAGAGGAGATTCATAAGGTGATGATTCTATGGAACTTTTTATGTTTGGTGAAGGTAAATTTGAATTGTCTAAACTTTTTTCACCACTTTGTTTGATGCTACTACTACTACTGCTTGCAATCTTAATCTTAAGTGTGCTACTACCTTGACATTCCTCTCTTTTACTTTCCATGATTAACAACTCTTCAATTCAAAGATGACTACAAAAATGTAGGGTTTGTGTAGTTTTGATCTTTAGACTTAGATCTCAGAGTATAGTTCATAGTTTACTGATAAGTGGCTCAGGGATACTCTTGTAAACTTGACAATAGTATTGGTTTTTGTTGAATATGATTCACAGTTTACTGATAAGTGGTTGACTGAGAGATAATCTTGTAAACTGAACTGTAGCATTTAAACAGAAGTTGTAATATGTAACCCTAAGTGTGAATGATAGAAATGCAGCAGCTGTGAAGTAGGGTATAGGTCTTTTAAAGGAACCATTATTTGCTGCAAGGGAAACAGGAGATATGAATAATTTGTCTGAATGAATCTGTTATTTGCTGCAATGTTAGAAAATGATAGAGAAAAGTTCATACACTTGAGGGTTGTTTGCATGTGTAGCACAGAACCATAGTTTGGATTTTAGTATCAGAAACTTTGTATAATACTATTTGACACTAATTAACACTTGCACACACAGAACAAGTACTTGTGTTTGTGTGATTAAATGAATGGATGAGATTCATTCAGCTTCCAAGTTTAATCATGATATGCTAATGTTGTGATGGTAAACAAATATCAATGAATGAACTAATTAATATATTAGTAGCATAGGAAAAAAAAACTGAAGAGAACGTAGTTTTATTAAATGTGCAAAAGCAGTGTTAAAAAACTACCTGACACATATATCTAACACGACACTGACACATTGACATTAATAATAATTTAATTTAAATTATATATAGTCAAAACTGCATGCAGTTGGCGGAGTTGTTCAATCAAATCTCAAATTAAAACAGATTTTTTAAATTAAAAAATTATAATTTAAACTGTTCAATCTTAATTAAATTTTTAAAAAGTCTCAACTCTATAACTCATTTAGTTTTGAGGACATACAATGTCGATCATAATAATTTAAAAAATAAATAAATAATATTAATATAGTGTCTAGTCACTATCAAACATTAAAAACACATTCAATCTAAAAATTCATATATCATTTGGCCAAACTTTTTCAAACATGTGATGATTGATGATAATGATAGTAATGTATATACTTGTGTTCTGAACCATTGATATCTTTTCCTCAGCATTCTACTATTTTAGGCTGAAAAGTGTAAGAGAACAAAAAAAAATGTTATAGCCCTTCACTTCTCTATGCTTCAAGTTTCAACAGCTCAACTTCAATGTAAGGGAGAGAAATAAAAAACACATGGCCCTTCTTCTGTGTCAGGGACACAGGGTACCCTCTCTTTCTCTCTCTCTCTTTCGTATAGGTTTGCAGGGAATCTAACATGGTGGTTGAGTCTCCAAGGTTTGAATTCAACATACAATACTGATTTCTCTGCCAAAACATATAGACATATAATAATATAATATTATTAAACAAAAAATTTGAAGAAAACAAGGATGGTGTCTTATAATACTTATATAATACTTCTTCCTCAGAATAATTAAATCATCTTATTGTTTCAAACGTATTAAAAAAATATATATAAAAAATATTACTTTTAACAAATTATTTTAGTTAAATATTAATAAATTATCAATGTCATAAATTTATAGAAAAATATATTGCATCCAAAGTTATGGAATTAGTCGGAGTCGTCTTAAAGATCTAGAAAATTATATTTTAATCTTAAAAATTATACCCTTTATAAAAAGATGAATTAAATAAATTTTTTATTATTATTAATATATCATATTTAATCTTTAATTTCTCTAATTTCTTTTTAAATAATAGTCTCTCAAATAATTTTTGTATATACTTTCAGATCAATTCATATGTATTGTCTGAATTTTTTAATAATTTTTTATATATATGTTTATAATATTATAAGAATTTTAAATTTTTGTAGTAGAAATTCTCATAATTTTTCTAAATATTTATAAAATATTATTCAAAAATTTGAATAATACACATAAATTTATTTAAAAGCAGAAACCAAATCATATAATTTTTAATAAATTAGTCGATTATTATAAAACGAAGCAAACATTAAACAAAAATTTGAAAAGAATAAGGATGGTAAGTATTTTATAATATTATATAACAAACAGGGATGGTGTTTCTACCAAAAAAGAAAAGAAAGTATATATGGTGTAGTATTCCAATAATAATAGTTTAATTAATACAAAAGACAATTTTCATTTTTGTCTTATGCACTTGGATTTGCATTGTCTCAGTTGTTGCGAATGAAAATTCTGTGTAAAGTTGTTATATAGCACACAGGCCAACATTTGAATTCTATAAGGTTGTATCATATATTTTCTCACTTTCAAAATAATTTAGTAATACATATATTAAAAAAATATTAAAATAAAATAGAGAATTTTCCTTGTATCAAATTATCTTTATTAAATATTAGCGCATTGTCAATATCATAATTGAATAATAAAATATATTACATTAAAAAGGATGTAAGTAATATTAATTAAATTGTATAATTAAAAAAAAGTACATTGAAAATTAAAAGAGATGATATCAATGGTGGCAAACGAACTTTATACTTTGACGGACAACAGTAAATATATACATATATTTTTAGTTATTTAAGTATATTATATACTTTATAACTATTAATATGTATTGTTTGTAGATTTTTATCTTCCCATCTTCAGCAAATGAGATTGGAGATATCATCAAAATTAATTTTAGTAAGCCATGACTATCATGAAAAAAAATAGACATTAATACGAGAGACTTGTGGTTTGAAGAGTTTAATGTATATTGTTTCAAGGGCACCTTTAATATGTTTAAAACTAAAACAATAATGTGTTATTTACTCTCGCCATTATATTTTAACTAATAATGTGTTATGTCTTTAAAAAAATATTACAACATGCTAACCTATTGATTGTTTATATATACACATAATAGATTTAATATTTGTCCACCAGATAATGTGTGGGCTAGAAATAACTTTGAAATACGAGGTGCAACAGTAATAAAAAAATAATCTAAACAAGGTTCACAGCTCAATGAACAGACTGAGGTGGATTGATCAGTATGTTTGGAATTTCTTATGTGATCATTGGGGAACTCGGTGATTCAAAAAGAGTAGCATACAAGCAAAAACAAATCGAGCATCTGACTGTGGAGGTTTTGGAGGGTCTCTTCACACATGTGGCTCTATCACCACATCCCAACATAGAGTTAATTTGGTTAAATTTCCTATTTGTTTCTATATTTTAACTTTTATATATGATTTAATATGTAATTGTAATCAAATGCATGCACTAATCAAATTGGAAACAATGTGTATAGTTAAATGTATGTGTGATTGTTTAACTTTTACACAATATAATTATGTTGTGTGCATTTCATTTTGGTTTTGCAAATTAATTCTTGTAATTTTGTTTTGTAAATTTCATTTCTATTGTGAAAATTGATATTATGTTTACAAGTTTTTAATGCTGAGTTTTTTTATGTTGTTATACGGATTTGAATGGCATTCCTCTTAGTCATTCAGATTTGTTTTCTCCACACACATAAATGTGGCAAGGATAAAACTTGGGTTCATAAAAGATTAGAATATGCTCATGTAAGAGCTTTCAACTTTAAAAGTGTGTATTATTTATTTTTCTATGTTGGTTTTTTTTATCTTCATATAAGATCGGAATAAAGTGTTTTAAAATATTAATTAGTTTTATATTTATGTTGACAGGAAAAATTTCAACGTAGGTTGGAAGAAATGACCCAAGAAACAACTTCACAAGAAACTCCTCCACCCAATGAATTAGATGTGTGGTGTGAGGTTGCTGGAATAAAAAGAGGACGAGTATATGGTCTCGAAATACAATCTATTGTATTATTAGGGGGATCTAATTATCGTGGATCATGTTCTTCATCAAAAGAGTTGGTTCAAAGACATGAATTTGAAGAAATGAGAAACGAAAGAGATCAACTTCAAGAGTAATTGGTTAATGCAAACAGAATAGTTGAGCGCAACTAGGAATGGGAATAGGCTAAGCCAGGCCAGACTTTGAAAGATCTGAGTCTGGCCTACGATGAATTTTTTAGGCTATCATAGGCTTTTTTTTGGGCCTGAGCCTAACCTGCGACCTATCATGGTCTGGCCTATAAGCCTATTTAAAAGCCTTATTCACATTAAAATATTTAAATGTTTTATAATCAAATATACAAGGAAAACTAATAAAATTATAATCAAATCTAATAAAATAATTACTAACAAGTTTGTAATGCAACAACCTTCCAATAAAACAAAAAATAAAATGAATTCATAATTAACAAACTCTAAAAAGTCCTTCAAAAATTACAAATAAAACAAAATGAGCAAATTATAAATAAATCTCTTGTTTATCAACCTTCAAAAACAAAAAAAAAATACATATATATTAGACACTGAACTAAAAAGTAATAAATAAATAAATAAATAAATGAGCAAATTATTAAAAAAAAATGAATAAATACTACTTGATAAAAAATATTAACCTTTGATATATAGAGAATCATGTAAATCGGTATGGGTAATAGGTATATGTAATTGTTTATTTGTTACCTTTATAATATATGTATATATATAACAAATAAACAATTAACTATACATATATATGATGCTCTACTCATACCGATTTACATAATTCTCCATATATCAATACTAATGTACATATATATATATATATATATATATTTATATATATTAAATAAAAAAAATGATTTTTAAAAAATATGAAACAAATACCCTTTAAACTCTAAACAATGATTTTTTATTTAAAAGAATAAATTTTTTATTCAAACTCAAATTATTACCTTTCAATCAAATCCTCTCATACAAAATCATATTATGTAATATATATATATATATAAAGTTAACAAATAAACAATTATTCATATCTACATGATGTTCTACCATATCGATTTACATGATTCTCCATATACCGATACTTATGTGTGTGTATATATATATATATATATATATATATATATATATATATATATATATATATATATTTATATTAAATAAAAAATAAATTTTTTAATAAAATAATTTTTAAAAAATATGAAACAAACATCCTTTAAACCCTAAAAAATTGATTTTTGATTTAAAATAAATAAATTTTTTATTGAAACAAAAGCACCTATTATTATCTCTCAAACAATTAGAAATATTACCTCTAAATAAATACTCTCAAACAACTCGGAATATTACCTCTGAACAAATCCTCTCAAACAAACTCATATTCAGTAATAATAAACAATTAGGGTTTCCAAGTTTATATACTAATAATATATATAAAGATAACAAAGAAATAGTATTGATTTTAATAAAATATAAAGATAACAAATAAATAGTATTGATTTTTATAAAAAAAAAAATTATTGGAGTGAGTGCAATAGAAATTAGAAGGAAAAAAATGGAGAATGGAATAAATAATAAAATACATATAGGTCGGTCTGTCAAATCTAATAGGCTTTTTTTATAAGCATGAACCTGGCCTTTTTATTAAACAGGCCAGGCCAGACCAGATCATAAGTAGGCCAGACCATAGGTCCCTGCGGACGGCCTAGCCTATTCTCATCCGTAAGCGCAACAACCACTTGATAAAACAATTGATGAATAGCTTGAACTTTAAACTTGTGTCATATACTAGAGATCAAATTCATGAAGATGGAATTGGTGATAATGATTATGAGATTGGTGATCATGTTGTTGGTGATTTTGATGATGAGATTGGTGATAATGATGTTTGTGATCATGACAATGAAGAGTTAGATGGATAGTGATAAGTTAATCTCAAAAATCAATATGTTGCAATTTGTTATGACTAAATATATTATGTTTAAATTAAATTTTTATTTGTATTATTTTGAGTACTTACAAATATTAGTTAAATGTATTATGTTCTTTAGTTATATACATTGATATGATTAATGTTTTTAAATGATTTTGGTGTATGAATTGTTTAAATATGGAAAACAAATTAAAAAAAAATTGTTTTTATTGTTCTTTTGAATATTAAAGTAATGTATTTATTTTGAAAAAAATAACTGTAATATTTAGAGATGGAATTAGTGACCAAATATTTAATAAAAATAACAATTTATATCACAAATTGCGTCTCTAAATCGGTCGTTAATGACATAAAAAATTAATTCAAATTGATTGCTAAATCAGTCTTAAACTTTAGTCACTAATTCAGTCTAAATAATCGATCACAAAATTCAATCACAAAATCGGTCACTAAATTCGGTTGTTGATTTGGTCACTAAATCGGTTGAATTTAGTGACCGATTTTCTCCATTTAGTGACCGAAAAATTCATTTCTAAAAGTTTTTTTTCTAGTAGTAGATCTTTTTAAGACAATTTTGTTTATTGTAAATTGATCAATTATTATGAAACGGATTGAGTAATATATATTGTTTCATGTCATTAATATTTAGATCTTTTTTAATAATTTTTATTATAATTTTCTTAGGTCTTATATGACTATAACAATTTTACTATTTGGAGTTTAATCTACACTCTTCACTTAAGAATTTATAATATTTTTTTCTCTTATCTAAACTACTTAAGTTGAGTTTCTATGTGATAGACCAATTCTATCTCTAATATTGTCATTGTATTACTAGTATATATATATAATTAATATGTTTACAATGATTATTATAAAAGTCTATTTTAAACGATTATTCTATTATTAAGGATATAAGGTTGATTTGATAGTCTATGTTAGAAAATATGTCTAGATCTCTTTATAAAAAAATAAATCGATTTGGTTTTTGGGTTTCGACTCAAAATCCAAACAAAACTGCACATACATATCAAATGCAAGAAATTCATTGAATAAATCAGTAATCATGCGTAGGAAATGGTAAATCGAATAGCATTTATAGGTTTGTGAGATTTGATCGATATTTCTGAGACTGAAAACATACACATGTTCTTTGATTTTGTTTGGATTGCTTACCAAGAAGAAGTAATCACATCCATTAATCAATATTAAAATTAAAGTTAATATTTAGAATAACTCCAAAATCAATTATTCTGACGATCAATTGATCTTTTCTTTTCTTTTATATATTATGCGTATTTTCATTCCCTTTATTTTAGAGTTGCTTTATCCTTTACTGTTTCATTTTTTATGTTAGGTATTTGAATTATCAAATCAAATTTTAATTCTTTTATCAAGAAGAAGTAAAATAAATATTAATATTGTTATTTTTATTTTTTATTTTTTTTTACATTCAAATTCAAAATTTTAAAATGGTGAATGAATTTTAAAGAATGTTTATCACCGAAAACTCCTTATCTTTTTTTTTTCCAAAAAAAATATATGTTTTTTCAGATCTAATTCATATATATTTTTAATGTAAATAAT
>JBBPBS010001130.1:1230769-1241367 GCA_037974835.1 Cicer judaicum | reverse complement strand
TTAACAAAATAAAACTTTATTGCTATTTTATCTGTAAAATATTACACGCACATTATTTGTTTTAGCACATTTACTCAAATATTTTATTTTATATTAAATATATTTTATTTTAGTAATCGTATTTTTTTTTCTGAATTATTTTTATTATTTTTTATATATTAAATTAAAAGTTATTGTTTTACTAAATTCAAAAAAATAAATTAAAATATAATACATAATTGCATCACTTTTATTGAAGAAAATAATTATTCTTTTAAATAATCGGATAATAGGAATGCGAACTTAGAAAAATAAAATATTTTGATACAATAGTTAGTTTTTTTTAAAAAAATAGAACATATAAAGTAAATAATTTTTTTTTAATACATGTGAAGTGTAAACATAATTTTGAGTAGAGACTATTAACTTCGTGGCAAAGTTCAAAATTAATGGTTACTCTGTATCACAAGTAAAAATGATGTATGTGAACACAAAATCACAGCCATTAAATCCTTGGAATTATAAAACAAATGGTCGAGATTCAACAACATTTAAAAGGATAAAATGGTAAATCTCTTCAACCGCCATTCTCTTCTTTTCCAAAATCTGTTTATGAACGAACCAGTGGCAAAGAAGATAATTTATTGGAAAGTGGAAACCTGCAAAATCCAAAATCAATTGCTCCATTTGCACAGGTTCATACAAAATTCTTCATAATTTTAAGAACTAATTCTTCTATGCTACTCACTAGATTTATTCAATTAGTTAAGTGACATAATTTAACTTTTTTATTGCTTAACATATTCGATTAGCACAAAATTGATCGAATTTTTTTATTGCTGATTCGCAGAGATAGATAGATGATAAGAAATGTCAAGAAAACCTAACATTTTGTTCCTAGAGGAATGGCTAAAGAGTAGGTGTGGTAGAGATGATCCTAACAAATTCACCTCTAAAACCTCTGATTCCATCTCTGCCAGGTCCATCATTCAGGCGTGGTCTGAACTTCGAAACTCCCTTCAAGGTTCTTCATTTGATCAACATCATTTCCAACATCTCAAAACCCTAGTAAATTCCCAAACATCTCTCCATGTTGCTGACCCACAAGCGAAACTTCTGCTTTCAATTCTCACAACTTCAAACTTTTCTCTTCCCTATGAGTCTTTTCCTCTTTGTTTTAGACTTCTTTATATATGGATTAGGAAATCCACCAAACATAATTTTGCTATTGTTGATTCGGTTGTAGAGTTTCTTTCTAAGCTTTTTTTGTCTTCTCAATTTGATGATTTTGGAAACAATCCTGTTTTTTTCTCTGAAGCTATTCTTCTTTTAGGGGCTTTTTCTTTTGTGCGTTCTTTATCTGAGAATACTAAAAAATTGTGCTTGGATATTTTTTCTAGATTGTTGGTAGATAAGTGTAGGTTACTTTGTTTGTTTAATGAATTTGTGCCTCATGTTCTTGCTGGAATTGGGTATGCTTTGTCATCTTCTGTGAATGTTCATTGTGTAAGAATTGTGGATTCTTTGTTTGAAATTTGGGGAAAGGATGGTGGGGCTCAAGGAAGTATTGCTCATGGACTCATGGTTCTTTATTTGATTGATTGGGTTGTATCGAACTTGGTCAATTTCGGGTTTTTAGAGAAAATATATGTTTTTGGAAGAGAAACTTTTGAGACTTTTAAGGAAAATTATGCATCATTTGCTGTTTTTATGTCTGGAATTGGAGTTTTAAGAGCTACGGATAGATATGCTTCGACTGGTAAGAAATCGGACGTTGTCACTAGAATGAGGAGTTATGCGGTTGTCCGGGTTGAAGCTTTAGTCAATGATTTGGCTTCCACGACATTAAGATTTAGTAACACAGGAAATGATCTTCAAAATAGACTTTTGCTTCAGTGTGTTTCGTTAGGATTGGTTCGAACCGTTTCCTTTTCAGGTCATTCCTCATTGTTTGTTTGCCTTGCTTTGTCACTGTTAACCGAGATACTTCCTTTGCCTCATCTTTATGAAGCAGTGTTTGAATTGTCGCCGAGTTCTGGTGGACTAAAGGTTAATGAAATCAAAGAACATCTAGATAATATCCTCTTCAATGAAGCAGGAGCTGTAACCGGTGTTTTCTGCAATCAATATGCTTTAGCAGATGAAGAAAATAAGAATATAGTCGAGAATCTTATATGGCAATATTGTCGGGATATTTACTTTGGACACAGGAAAGTGGCTATGCATCTTAAAGACAAGGAGAACGAGTTGCTTAAGGATTTGGAAAAAATTGCGGATTCTGCTTTCCTCATGGTTGTCGTCTTTGCACTAGCTGTAACAAAGCACAAATTAAACTCCACATTCGATCATGAAATACAAACTGATGTCTCGTTGAAGATACTAGTATCGTTTTCTTGTGTGGAGTATTTTCGCCATGTACGCTTGCCAGAGTATATGGAAACCATTCGCAAGGTAATTGCAAGTGTTAACAAGAATGAGCAGGCTTGTACATGTTTCGTGAATTCGCTACCCTCTTATGGTGACTTAACAAATGGCCCAGGTATGATTGATTCAGTATCATTTTGATGTGAATTGTTCATTTTTTAATTGTTTTTCATTTTATAAGATTTCAAATTCTTCTAGGCCAGAAAACCAATTACCTGTGGTCCAAGGATGAAGTGCAAACAGCTCGCGTTTTGTTTTACCTACGAGTGATTCCAACTTTGATCGAGTGTTTACCCGGCCCTCTATTCGGAAACATAGTAGCTCCAACTATGTTCTTGTATCCTATATCAACCAAGAACATATTTTGTTTTGCTTGGTTTTTACACAAACTGGTTTCAGGTTTTTGGACAAAATTTATATATGTAGTATTTTGTTTATAATCGATTATGATCACTCGATAAACTAGAAGATAATTTTGATGCACAGTCAGTGTAAAACTTTTGACACTGTCAAGTGTCAACCAATTACAACACATAATTTATATGATTTGTAAGTTAGATATTATGAAAGTCGAACTTTTTAAACGATCAAACAGTTATGACTTATGATTGACTAACAGTATAAAAAATCTTTATACTGTCAGTGCATACAAATTAAATCCATAAACTAATCCAGGCATACGATAAATAAAATTTGGGGATCCCTAGTCACATTATCATTTTCCGAAAATCTGCTTCCTTATTAAAAAGAAACTAGATATATGGAACATCCAAATGGAAAAGTAGCACGAGCCTCTCATTCTGTTTTCACGGCATTTATGTCTATGGGGAAGGAAACTGAAAAAAATGATAAAGTCTCATTGAAGGAGAAGCTCGTTTTCCATTACATTCAAGTATCCTTATCGGTATTGATTCTACCTAAGATGATGATCTTTAATATGTAAGACTAATAACTCTGAATACATTTTTATACTATTTATCATAATATAGGGATATCCTGGCATTACTCCTTTCGAGGGAATGGCATCTGGAGTTGTGGGAATGGTCCAACATCTTCCTGCCGGAAGCCCTGCTACTTTTTACTGCATTCACAGTCTCGTTGAAAAAGCGAATCAGCTCTGTTCTGAAGTCTTCACTCATGAGGCTGATGCGTGGAAGCAGTGGCAAGAAGAGCCAGAACCAAGCAAGAAATTAATGGACTTGCTTTTACACTTAGTTTTCCTCGTTGATATACAAGTAATTATTTATAAATCATATTCTAATGCTTTGAATTGTACCGTAATTTTCGCCGTATCACGTGAAACTAAGCAATATAGACCTTCCAAAGCTCAAAAATGATAAATGCTTGAGTAACCTATTTAATGTTAAGTGCTTCTTAATCCTTTTTTGTAATTTATCTTTAGTCCATGTGCATTAAATACTGCTTTTTTAACTTACAATAATGCAAGTTTTTCTACTTTTTCAGGTCTTGCCCAACTTGATGAAACAGTTGGCACAGTTGATTACCAAGTTACCACAAGATGCACAAAACATAGTTTTGAATGAGTTGTATTCACAAGTGGCTGATTCTGATGATGTCGTCCGCAAACCCATGTTGGTTTCATGGCTGCAGTCATTGTCTTATCTTTGCACAATGGTTTTAAATGCAAGTGCAGCCGCCAAGAAAAGTAAAAGTGAAGACTCACTAAGTGGTGGAAGAATAACTGCACATCTCTAAGAAATCCTGGTCCTTTCTTATATATTTCCGGTACATCCCATTTTCTACTCTCTATTAAATTTACTAGCTATATGCATCTTGTTATGTCTGAATATATGTTCTGCCAACTTTATACTTCATTTGCTGCATTAACCGGTGTTGTTATTGGTCTGCATTGTGCTATTTAGTACAACGTGTTGTCAAAAAGACTCTACAGCCTTCAGAGGCGCTATAGCAATGTAGCGTAGTGGAATCTGAACAGACTGTTATATTCCTCAATCTGCTATTGACAACACTTATATTATCCAATTGGCGCTCTTTTTTTACTGCATCTATTGATTGAGCTGTGCTTGAGGTAGAGTTTTGCTGTTGCAACTGTTTCTCTTGTTTAGCATTTCTATTATACTCAAGAAGGTTTTGGTTTGTTCTATAATTTGATTAGGAATCTGGAAATATACTTTGTTTCTTTACTGATACGTTAAAATGGAAATTATGACTAACAAATGCTGCCAAATGTCAATGGTGGATAACAGGAAATAGTAGTTTATTTAAATTCTGCTATGCTACATTGCTATCGTGCCGCTACATTATAGCTCCTAGTTTGACAACACTTTTTTTTAAATAGCGTATTGCAGAACTATAGTGATTTGTTCAAATTATGTAGTTATAACATTTGAATGACATATTGAAAATATATTGCACAGGGATTTGGTTAAGTGGAAGGGATAATGAATACTTTCGTCTTATTTCTAGATTTGTTTAGTCAACTGCACATTCATTTAAAGTGAATATATAAAACCTAACCATTCTGCGCGTGTTTATTGTGCAGCTGTCTGTAGCAATTAAGAAGTTTATGTACGCAGCTGATGCAAAGGAATCAACATTAGATGTAAGCTCAGCTCAGGATTAGGTTAACCAAACCATAATGCGGTTGAAGCTGACTTAGAAACTGAAACCTGATTATCAGAGGATATGTTATCTGTTCTTTCAACAAACAGATACCTTATTTCACCATCTTTTCATCTATTCAAAACATAAGAGTTTTTCTAATTAACATAGCTTTAGAAACGGTTGCGGTATAGCCACTGTATTGTATATAATGCTATATGCAATTTGATACCAATACTTTTAAATGCGCAGTGAACAGAGCGCAGGGAACAGAGGATTGAACATTTATTTTGATGATGATAATAATATTATATATTGTTCAATTTATCTAAATTTGTTTGTGTCACTATGAGTAGGTTTGTATTGAGTGAGGGAGTTTGTAAGTAAATAAATTTAACAAATGCAAATAAAATATCTGTATTTTAAATAATCTGAATTTTTTAATATTTAATTTTCAAATAAGGACCAAATTGATTTGAAGCTTCCAAATATTTTTGGTATGACTAGTTCATTTCATTCATAACATAAACGGGGCACACTACATTTTTATAATCAGATTCACTTTAAGATATAAAAGTTAAATTATTGTTATATGCTACAAAATTTTGACATTTTCATTTTAGTTTAAGTAAAATAAAAATATCATTTTTAGTGTTTAGAAAATTATCTAATAAATAGTTTAATTTATGTTAAAATTAAATATGTTTTTAGATTTTTTTTCAAGTATGTTTAAAATATTATAAAAAAAATTATTCACAAAAATTTAAATTTTTTTAATTTTAGATAAATTAAGTATGATTTTTTTTCTAAATGTAAGAAATTCAAGACGAGAATATAGAGTTAAAAATTAAATTTTGAGTTTTTTTATTTGAGATATTTTTTATTCAAAAATATAAAAATATAAGTTGACTTAACGTTAAGAATATATATGATAATTTTATAAGAACTAAAAATTATATTTTTATTTTATAGAGATAAATATTAAAAAGGTTAAAATTTATAGGAATATAAATATATTTAATCTTAAAATTAATTTTAACAAAATTAGATATTCTTGAATATAAATTGTTCTTTACGTCTAAAATTGATTCCAATTTAAAATTGAAATTTGAAGTTTTGTTTTCAAATGCAATTGATATCATCAAATTATTATTTGTTTCAGTTTTAAGTAAATATTTATAAATATAAACTATTTCACGTTGAACAAAATTTTAATTAAAACAATTTTATATTGTATTCTAAAATCATATCTTCATCACACTCTTCATCTTCGCCATGTTCTTTGTCTCCTACGCATTCATCGTCTTCTTTGTTGATGTCCAAAACTTATTTTTAAGTTAGATAATAATAATGACATGGAAAAAGTTTTAAACGCATGACAATTTGTAAATGACTATCATGTCATAAAAAATGGCTAAAAATTTTAGTGGGGTGAAAAATCCTGAAAGTTGTAACAAATAGAAAGAAAAAAAAAACTAGATATACAAACGAAAGAAATAAAAGAATTTAATAATTTAATAATTTAACAATCGAGATTGATTTGAAAATATATACAAATAAAGGTATTTTTTATGTGGGAATTTTTTTTTAATCCTTTGATTTATAGGAAAATGAGGACTTTTTAATCCAGAATTTTATCAAATATAAATAAAATTTGATAAAAAAATTATTTTAACAAAAGTTTGAATTCGAATTTTTTTAAATAATTTATCTTTTAAGTGAAAAAAATTGACTATTTAAACTCAATTATTTAATTTCTACACGAGAGACTAAGTTAGTGAAATCTATTTTAAAAATTGACTTGATATATTTTTTTGTATATAGGCCACCAAAATAACAAACCCCTAATTAAACATTCATTCAAGAGACTATAATATCTCCCACTCAAGCATCTCATAAGAGTTTAGTTACCTATCATATTAGTTTCTTTAGTAAGTTCTTTTCCTGAATTTTTTTATGTAAACAATGGGATACTAGAAAATTGAGAGTTATATCATCAATTACAATATAACATACTAATACAATAATAACATTTGTTTTTTTATCTTTGTTCTTAAATGAAATAGTAAAAGAAATTATATACAATCGCAAGATTTGAGTTTGAATCTAAAAGATGTATATAGGCTCTAGTCGAGTTTGAACCTGATATATAATATTTAGTTTAATAATGTATATATATGTCAGTTGAATTTGATTATCGGATTATTTCATTTACGATATGTCTGAGATGTAATTAGTGACATGAAAAAAAAATTGTCATATCAACATATTCTTTATTATTAATTTGTAAAATAAGTTTTTTAATTAAATAATATTGTTTATTATTTTTAAATATTAAAATATTTAATAATTAAAAATAAAAAAACTTAAGTCCCCAAATTTCAATCAACAACACATTGATCTCCAAGATTATTGCCAGACAACATTAGCAGACTTTGGAGGATTAAGCAAAGTGCAAGACCACGTGCAAAGAAGAAGAAAGATTGGAGCTGATGAGAAAAAAGAAAGAGTGTGGTTAAGATATATTTTAGTTACTTGTTATTTTCAGAGAAAGTAAAAAACAATAACACCGAAAGAAAGAGGAAATTGATTATGGATACCAATCTCCTAGAGAAAATTTTAATACTTTAGGCTATTATGTGAGTTAAAAGTAGTGTACTTTACTTTATACTTTTTGATTATTTTCAAATTAAAGTTTAATCGCAGTTTTGGTCTCCCAACTCAATTGTGAAAGTAGTCTTCCTATTTTGTTTCTCTTTAGTTTTGGTCTTTCAAGTAGAATTTTGGTATAAAACTTCATGAAATTTTATTTTTTTACATTTATTTAAGTCACATCATGTCTCAATATCTCATTTTTAACAATTGTATCTGAAATATATGATCATAAATGGTGTAATACGGCTTTAAAAAATAAAATTTCATCAAATTTTGAAGCAAAATTCTGTTTATAGACCAAAACTAGAGAAAAACAAAATAGAGAAATTATTTTACGATTCAACTAAAATAGGAAGAGTAAAACTGCAATTAAACCTCAAATTTATTAAGTATTGTAAAAAAAATGTTTTTTTTATTGTCTTTTCTAATTCCTTTCCATAGAGAAAGAGAGAAGGCGTAATCCATTAAATTCAAGAAAGTCAGTAAGCCACCACTAGTCTCCAGTTTTTGGAAAATACCATTTTCACTGAGGCCGATTTTGCTTATTGGTTACTGGCTTCCGACAGAGATTTCAGCATCAAGACAACCTACGAAGTTCTCTTTGATGATCGATATGTTTAGCACAACACCCCCCTTTTCAAGGAGGTTTAGAACTGGAAAAGACCAACTAGAATCTGCATTACTCTTTCAAAAATGGCATATGGAAACTGCTTACTAACGAGGAAATTGCCACTGAGGTATGACTTTGGATGAGACTAGGGGTGAATAAGTAGGCATGACAACGGGGGAGACGGGATGGATTTCACCTTCTCGACACCCACATCCTACCAATGGGGAAAATCTGTATCCGTCCCGTTTCATAGCGAATGTAAAATTTAGACACGCATCTCCGTCCAACAACGGGCTCGGCCTTCCACGTCAGCATCCGCACTCACTTATATATATATAAATTATAAATTTAAAAATTATATTTATTATAGTAAAATAATAATTATTAAAATAATAATAAAATTTAAAAATATTTTTTATAGAGATAATATTATAATTTTTAATATTTAAAAAATATTAAATATATTAAATATGTATATGTATATAAAATTTAAAAATTATAATAATATTATTTACATGATGGGCTCAGGTGCGGGGTAGATATCCTCAAACCCGTCCCCAAACCCGAATTTTAATGTCAGGGAAAATCTGCATCAACATCCAATTAAAGCGAGTTTTCTCCACCCAAATGTTTGAATGAGTATCTACGGATGCGGATTTTATTGTCATCCCTATGAACAACTGAGTAGTGCATGCTTGCGTAAAAAAACACCCACCTACCCAAATCACATGTACTATTTGAACACCCACTTCCGCCCATGTCGGAGTTCTGTGTGGTCGAATCTCGAATATTTGGTTTGAGCAAATTATCAATTCGGTTCGTGTTATTTGAGGCATCTTTTTTAATCGATTAGACCATTTTTTTAACATGTCATTTATGGTCTGATTATCTGTATTTTTTAACAAATTCTAAAATAACTATATGAGATAAAAAAAAATTGTTGGACCATTAATTTTTATTGGGTTGTTTTTGAATTATTTTTAAGGGTAAATACCACATGTGGTATCTTAACTTAATTTCAGTTAATGTTTTAGTTATTTATCTTTTTTTTTTCTTCTCGATTTAGTCCTTTATTTTAATTTTAAGTGATAATTTAATCTTTTATGTTTTAAAATGTTAACAATGATATCATTTTTTTTACAAAATTTCATCAAAATTTTCAAACAAAATTCATAAATTTAGTTATATTCTTTAATATAAAATAAATTTTATTAAATTTGTAGCTCAAATCTTCAAATAAATTTATATTTGTCATTCTTTATTTGATATTGTTAGAGATGAAAATATGAGTTTATTTAAAGATTTAAGTTATGAATTTTATGAAATTGCATTATATTGAAGATGATAATTAATTTTATGGATTGTGTTTGAAATTTTTGATGAATTTTTTTAAATTTTGCAAAAAATAAGGATAATATTGTTGATATTTTAAAACATAAAAGATCAGATTGTCACTTAAAATTAAAATAAAGGATCAAATTGGAAGGAAAAAAAAAGATAAAATACTAAAACGTTAACTGAAATTAAGTTAAAGAATTACAAGTTGGTATTTAGCCTATCTTTAATAACCGTGCCAAATTTTTATTTATAACTTTACCTTTTATTACATAGTTTTTTTTTTAAAGACTAATTAATTTTTTTTGTATACTTTTTTCCAAAGGTTATTTAACATTTTTATCTTGAAGTTCACAATAAAATATATACGGGTTCTTTTTCCAGCAAAAATAAAATGGAAAAATTAAAAAGAAATTGCCTTTAAAATTCTCTAGCCAACTAGTTGACAACTCCATAGCCAACATACTCATAAACATCTATAACTTATTATAATATCAAATCACGTTTTAATTAATATAAACATCAAACAATATAATACAGTAAAATTTGTTGCTCAATAAATTATTAATAATTATATTCAACATGAAAAATGTCGCTTTTGTACATGAGAAATAATACATAAATAATAATAATAAACAAATTTAATCAAAGAAATAATAAATACAAGATAATTATGGACTACAAAATGTTAAAAGGAATGAAAAGTAACATAAATAAAATCATAAAAATAACATATCAAAACATAGTATATAGTAATTTAGTTTAATCAAATAAAAAACAGATATATGATTATTTCAAAGTTCATTTGATTTTACATTTATTTATTTTATATTTAATAAAAACTATTTAACATTTAAATATACATATTAAACTAAAAAAAGAAAGAAAAAAAATCAAATACTTACAACAAAAATCAGAAATGAAAAGTTAGAAACTGAACAATGTAACATAAACCTTAAAACTAAAAGACGTTTAATCTAAGAATTTAAATAATATAATAGAAACCATAAAC
>JBBPBS010001130.1:1215461-1226868 GCA_037974835.1 Cicer judaicum | reverse complement strand
AGAAGTGTCTATCCCGATATTTATCATTTTAAAAATATCTATATTTAAATAATTGTCTAAAAAAAAACTATAAACTTATTAATAAAATACTATACACTTTTAAAAAACGACTATTAACAAACTAATTTATTTTGTCAAACATACCATATATTTAGGCTAATAAATAAATGAATTAAATAAATTTTTAATTGCTATAAAATTATTATATTCTATTTTTAGTCTGTATAATTTTCTTTTGCACTTTTTAACTTTACAAATATAATTGTTTTTAATTTTTATACCTATCAAGGGATTAAAATTAAAAAATTTAATATTTATAAAAAAATGTAAAATACACTAATTTTATAAGTACTAGAAACAAACGAAATAAGCTATCGTATATACTACTCGATAATCACGTTAGAAACTAGAAAACAAAATTGTATTGTAAATAAGGTAATGGTGGCGCTAAAAGGTAAAGCTCTAAACGAAGCCTCGCCTCATATGCTTTTCTAGATTCCAAATTTCATTCGATCTCAGTTTGTTCAAATTGCTCATATTTCAATCTTATTTTATCAAATCAGGTACCTCTTCTTCATTTTCATCACATTTTACGTTTTTTTTTCCTTTTATTTACATATATTTTATGTTATCATTTTGTGATTTCCGAATTTGATGTTCTTATTTTTGTTTTTATTTGCGGTTGCATTTTTTATAGCAAACTTTTCCTTTTAATTTTACTATTTGAGAGTGTAGAGTAGTGTATAGAATGATAATGATAAAAAATTTATATGTAGATTTTTTATGTATTCAGAAATGGAGTACGTTTATTTTGATTAAGGTTCTTTTTATGTGAGGTGATGATACAGTTGGTTTAGCTATGATTCATGAATTATTTGATACTTCATGTATTTGTGTTTATGAAGTATGAATACCGACACAAACAAGTCTCACATTGATAAATAATTTGAGGAAATGAATTAATTGGATGTAATTAAGGTGTTGGCGTCGGATACTTGAACATGCATTCGATCAGAAGTGTCGGTGCTACAGAGCTAGGACCATTTTACTTTGTGTTTGTCGGTAAGGACAGTTTTGTTAGTAGTAATTTGTGGAAATATCCGTTTGTCCATATTCTACTATATTACATTACTATTCGACACAACTTTATACTAAATTGCGTATCGTGGAATAGTAGTTGTTTGTTCGAATTTTGCTATGCTATAGGGCCGGTATTTGATAATGTTGGTATTTAACATGTTGTGCTAAGGTTGAACTTGTACTTGAAGTAAATTGAACAGTTTTGCAGAGGGAGAATGTATATTGGGGCTCATGGCATTGCAGCTCTGCATAGACACAAATATAGTGGCGTAGATCATTCCTATGTGGCCAAATATGTATTACAGCCCTTTTGGAGTCGATTTGTTACTATTTTTCCCCTATGGATGCCGTGAGTATTTCTTTCTTTTCAAACTAAGTTTTTTTTTTGTTATAAATTATAACTTGTTATTTGATAGCTTTGTAACAATACAAAAATGTCTTCACTTCAAGGATGATAAATCGCATTAAGAAATTTGTATGTGAAAATCGAGCTTTATTATTCGTTGAAACTTTTATTCTTTTTATACATTATAATAACATATATTAATATATTATCATTGATATGTATCTTCATCTTGATACTATCATTACAAGCTTTTTGAACGAACACCACATAGTTAGGCAAAGCATTAAGGTATAGAGAGGGTTTTGCAGGGAATGAAAAGAAGGGTAAAGTTTCTCATTCTGAATTAAGATATAATGTTTATAAAAGGGATCAAGGATTAGAACATCAAATTTTACGATAAAAGTCATTTTCCTTTCATTCTAAAAAATTTAACTAGATGTTTTGCATTTTCTGGCTTTTACCACACAAAAACTCATTCATGGATTGGAGACAATACCATCATTTACTCTTCTGTTGATATTTTGGTTTAATTATTCTACAATCTTAGTTTTAATTTCTTAATTCACTAACTTGTACATTTTTCTTTTATTTATCCTCGTCACTTGGCATTTTGGCATTCTGCAGTCCAAACTTGGTAAACCATTACTTCCTTTTTTTGTTGTATCATCCATAATTGTTACTGCCGTTATTATCAATATTCTTGGCACTGATGATATTTCTTAAATGTTTGGTTGCAGATAACTCTGACAGGATTTATGTTCTTACTATTGTCTGCATTGCTTGGCTATGTGAGTAGAACCTGAGTCCATTAATCTTTTTGCTTCATAAAGTTGATAATCTTCCAATGTCTCAGAAAATTATTCATTATTCCAAATGATATATTATGAAATTTGCAATTTGTAGAAATGAGTATATGGAGTATCTTTAAGATTTCTGTTGATTTCTTTAGTGTCTCTCATGGAATGGAATTTGGATATAGTTTGAATTGCGGTGTTGAAATAGTGAATTCTTTTCATCAATCACACACACTGAAATTTCTTTATTTATTCCAGATATACTCACCTCAATTGGACACAGCTCCTCCAAGATGGGTTCATTTTGCCCATGGGCTACTTCTGTTTTTATACCAGGTTAGTTAAATTCTCATAGTGTGGTGCTTGCTCACTTAGTCTCAATCTTCTGTGGGGTAGCTCTGCTTTTCTGTCTTTGATGTAAGTTGTAACCATTCCTGGTTAATATGTTTTTAGGAATTTTGTTCAATTCTCTTATGGTTTATCGACAGGGGCATTTTACCATATAATGCCTAATCTTCCATTGATTCCCGTGATTGATTTTATTATGTTTTTGTTTGTATGTGTTTTTTTACAAGGGCTTATATGTGTGTGTTTATATATATGTTAATGCATATATATGTTTGCCAGACATTTGATGCTGTTGATGGGAAGCAAGCTAGGCGAACAAATTCTTCAAGCCCATTGGGGGAGCTGTTTGATCATGGTTATTTTCCTTCAGCATGTTTTTCATTCTATTATTTTTCATCATGTATACTTGTATGTCATTAATGAAGATATTTTCAACTACATTGCAGGGTGTGATGCACTTGCTTGTACAGTATGTCTCTTTTAGCTTTGGTTATTGTTTTCAAACTTAAAAGAAAATAAAGACAATCATCCATAAGTACTGTTTTTCAGTTCGAAGCACTTGCTTTTGGGAGCACATCCATGTGTGGAAGAAGTACTTTCTGGTGGTGGTTAATATCTGCAGTTACATTTTATGGTGCAACCTGGGAGTAGTAAGTTATTATGTTCAATTAATATTTAGTAGACAATATATTATACTCTGTCATATTTTTTTTAAAACAGTAATACCTTCGCTGCTAAATATAAGACCGTGTTGACTAAATCAAAGGAATTAGAAAAATTGGCGGTGATATTAAATGTATACTCGAATACATTATTATTATTATTATTATTATTATTATTATTATTATTATTATTATTATTATTATTATATATAAGACCCTGTTGGCATGATTATATATTTTAATACCATATTCCATTTATACTTTTAGACAGATTAGAGATATTGATTTTCTTTTGAATGTCTTGGATGCAGCTACTTCATCAATACACTTATACTTCCTGTTGTAAATGGACCTACTGAGGGTCTTATGATAATATACTTCGCCCACTTTTTCACTGCTATCGTGGGTATGCCCTTTCTTTTATCTTTGTTTTTTAATATTATATATGCTTAAAAATCAATCATATTATTATTTTTCTACAGGTGCTGAATGGTGGGCTCAGCAATTTGGAAAGTCCTTGCCTTTTTTGAATTGGTTGCCATTTATTGCGGGTAATGTTCATTTTTATATGTTCTTTCTATATTTTGGACAATGGGTTAAACATCTCTATATTTTAATGCTATTTGCGATAACTATCACAATTGCACCCCAGTTTCATGATAACGCCCCCTAATAAGAATATATATTTTTTTCTTCATGTATGTGGAGACAATTTTTTGTTCATTTAACTATTTTTACTATGTGAAAAATCTTAAATCTAGCGATTCGTGTCCTCATTTTGCTTGCTCACTGTCCTTATCGGTTCAGATGCTTGCTTATCTAAAGCTTGGGATCTGGGTAAATAGTCATGAGAAACCTATTTTAGTTGCCCATTAGTGGGGAAATGTCTGGACTGGACTCTGGCCTGACTATTTTGAATTGCTTGAAATTATGAATTTTTCTCTTGTTTTGTTTTCTTTAGGGAGGGTAAAGTCCTTTGCTATGCACTACAGTATATTCTTAACTTCAATGTGCGGAAACAGTGAAACCAGCTTTTGCTTCCACTTTCAATTTAAAAAATGCTATTTTTTTTTTACTCTACTTCCCGGTTTTGAAGTTTTGTTTAGGAAACACTTTTTTTCATTGTTTCTATGCCAGACAATGGAAACAGTAACTCGGGTGAAAACAAGTTATTATATTTTCATATTTATTTACTTATCTGATAAACTTGGAAGAATAAAGTGAAGGCTGTGTAGTTTGGATGATAACATAAATAAATGGGGTGTGTTTGTTATGCTTTCCTGAAATAGTGGACTAAAACTTGAAAATGATTATTGGTCTATTTTATTGTTTGCCGCATTGTTGTGTAAGTTCTTTCTTGATATATTTTTGCTTGATTTTAACTTTATTCTTGATTTCAGATGTCCCAACATACACAGCTGTATTGTGTTTGATGGTAGTTTTTGGTGCTATACCAACCATCACATTCAAGTATGTAGTAGCTAAAACCATTGAACTTTAATATTTACTAGCATGCATAGTACACCATTATCCTTGGCATAACATTTCTGAATTCTTTTCTAAAGTCTTAAACCTGAGATAATTTCTTAGGTTGACTTTTTATTATGCTACTAGTTATACTATTAGCATTAATGAGCTAAATATCTAAGTTGTTAGAATCTGGAAAATGTCATATATATCTTTACATCTTTATAATATTTTAGAGTATTTTAGATGTTCTTGTTGGTTGTTTCCTGATTTTGTTAGATTTCTTGCTTTGTTTCCATGTTTGATTAGGATTTGGAGTCTAGTACTAGTATCACCTCATAATATATCATATCAATTTAATATCCTATTTTGTGAGTATCTATTCATTCATTTTCTCCTTCCTTACCTAAAACCTCATTTGGTGTCAGACTAATACATTTCTTTGTGACATGTCCCATCCCCATTCCACTACTGAGTTCCCTAAATTTATGTAGTCCTTTATTTTGTACATTTTATTTCCCCAAACTTTTTCACGTTACTGCTTCGCCACACTATTGGCCATGAGAAATTCTAGCCACCAAAATGCTAGATTTTCTCTCAACTTCATTTTCTCCCTTTCTCTTCTGGAACTGTGGATGTTTGGTCGACCCTTGTTTGCGCATTTTTTCATTGTGAGTCTCTTCAACTAACTAACCACGCCAACATCTTTGCTGGCCCTCCGATGGTAGAAGTAGTGATGCCATTGTAACTCTCACCTACTACCCCTTCTTTTCAGGTTATTTTCAACTTTTTCTTACATGTTAGGATGTGTCTGGAAATATTTTAACCATCACCGTCACAGTATGACTGTTCATAAAAGAATTTACTTAGATCTGTTCTTAACTTAGCTCAAAGACATTCAAGTACATCGTAGTTTCAGCTTTTGGCCTTCGTACTTGGACCAATGCCTTTTTCTAGTTGTACAAATGATCCCAAGGCTGAAACACCATTTTTTTTTGCTGTATGAAGCTTCCAAATGTAGTTTGCTGAAGTTGGAGCTTGCTGTGCTTGATTGTTTGCTAAGGAATTTATTTCTGGTTTCCAGCAATGCTCATCTCATTGACATCTTCTGCATGCTTGGGTTACATTTCTGAGCATGTTTTATAGAGTCCACTATACATATGTCGGCATGTGTGTTACTTTCTCTAGATGAAGGTCTATTTATAACAAGCTATAAGCTTAAAAATAATTTCAGTTTGAGTGAAGTTTTATTTTCAATCTTAATTGCATCTTAGAATCTTCTCAGGTTTCATATATTCTTAGGAGTAGTTTCTAGATTTCATTATCTTTATATTTCATTTTTTTCATTTTTTAATTGGGATTAGGAGTTTAGTACTGATATAAATTAGGGTTTAATGATTTATTTTGCATCACATCTTATTACTATATATCAATTTGATATCCTGTTTCTTTGAGTCTCTATTTTCTCGTTTTCTCCTTTATTGCCTAAACCCTATAATTTGAACACAAGTATAGGATTCGGACATATTTCATTCTTATTTTTATATTCATTTGTTGATATTTTTTGGATGTGTAGAATTCTATTTCTTAAATCATACATGTTCTAGTAGTCAGTATAAAAATATTTGCATCCATGTAAGCAACCAAGAGTGTACAATATTTGAAGTGCAAAATAATCCTTGTGTTTATGTATATTGTTGAGTTATTTGATAAATGTCTTATCATATCTCAACATTTTCTTTTGGTATCGTGCAGTGCTCTTAATGTTTATAAGGTTGTGAAGGCAAGAAATGGAAGTATGCTCCGTGCATTGGCAATGGTAACATCTTTTCCTATTGCAATTCTTCCCCTCTAACCTGGTTGCTTTGTTGATGTGTGCTTTTGTTTTTGGGCAGCTTTACCCATTTGTTGTCCTTTCTGGAGGAGTGCTTGTGTGGTATAACTCATCTCAAGATGCATAATTTTTTTCCCAGTTTGTTTGGAAGATTTGCACAGTCTGTTATTATTGTTGAATATATAAGCTCAGATGATTTTGGTGCAGGGATTATTTGTCACCTTCTGACATCCTAGCGAATTATCCACATTTAGTTGTTATGGGAACAGGACTTGCTTTCGGATATCTTGTGGTAAGATATTTGTCTTAAATCTGAAAAAATGCTGTTTAAGGCTTCATTTTTCTTTTCTCCTTTTTATAGCCAACTGCCTTTTTTATGTCATTTTCTTTGGTGATTGTTTTAGCTGTTTACAGTTCATTAGTGTCACTTTTCTTGGTTCTTTGGAAAATGTATAGATTTAAACAGGGCCAGATTAATTAAATATAGTTTATGGCTTTGTGTATTCATGCAAAATGTAGTTTTGAGAAGCCACATTTTTTTTTTCCTTGCCACGTACTATGTTGTCTTTGAAATCCATAAAATTATGCTTTTCATGTTATTGAGTAAATCATAGGTCCTCGTTTGGTTAGATTTGAAGCATTTATGAATATTCCTTCTACCATATGGCATGACAATTTGACATGTTATTGCTAATTTGCGTGATTTCAAATAGAAGCTCTTTTCTTGCCACTATTCTTGCGGTAGGTTATGTTCCCTTTAGCGGTTTCATCATAAGTATACTTACTAAAGTTATATGTCTTACAATTGCATTTAGCTTCCTTATATAGACAACCTATCTCCTTATATTACGACTTTGTCTGAGGGGAGATTAATTTTGCAGGGAAGGATGATTTTGGCCCACTTATGTGAAGAACCAAAGGGCCTAAAAACTGGAATGTGCATGGTATTAAGCTGTTTTATTTGGATGTTATTTTCTAAAACCTTTTTAAGATGCCTATTTTCATATTGGTAAAATCTATCTAAATTTAATACTCCATCTGCTCTTTTTTATGCGTCATTTTTTAATAAATTTTTTATTCCTTGTTATTTGTTGTTTTCAAAGTTCAAAGTAGTACTGATCCCAGCTAGTGAGAAAAAGCTTTGTTATTTTTGTTGTCATTAGTATCAATGCAGAAATTTATCTTTAATTAAGGGCTTGGCCATCATTTTTTTAGGACTAAAGCGAACTCTAGGAAAAGCTCTTGCATTTTTAATGCTAATAATAATTTTATTTAAATTTTACTTTTTTTTTTTTTTACTTTTTTGAGGTTAAATATACTTAAAAACAATAATATTTTTAGGAGGTCTAAAGCCTTGCATAAGCAGCTTGGGCCTTAGGCCGACCTGTTTTAATTGTATATTAATAGTCATATTATTGTTTAGAGATTCATCATTCACAATGAATCCATCAATGATGGCATGACAAAGAACATGTTAGCTCAATTATAACACTTTGATCAATCTTAGCGGATTTCGTTCAAGTGATTAGTCGTTGAAGTTTATTACTCAGATAATTGATGTAAACACTATTTATCTCATACAGTCCCTCCTGTATCTCCCATTCGCCATTGCTAATGCACTTGCGTCAAGGCTAAACGACGGGTACGTACCTTGATTTTGCATTTGAAATTATGTTGATAGATGTGGTTTATGATTGTCGTATGTATCTTCACAAGAAATTTGTTATGTTTTTGGCAGGGTTCCATTAGTTAATGAGAAATTAGTTCTTCTTGGTTACTGTGCATTTACAGGTACAATTACCTTTCTCTTTTCTATATGAAAATACAATATTATTATACTAGGAAGCAATAAGTACAATAGAAAAGGATTAATACCTCCTAAAGGAAACCAATAAAACAATGAGCTGAAATAGAAAAACAAATATATAATCAAAACATGGTAGTATCTGAATGACTGTATAGTTTATTGTAAAAATTCAATGACTCTTGGTTGATAATTCTGTTTCTGCAAACACAGGATCACTTTATTTGCATTTCGCAACGTCTGTCATTCATGAAATTACAGATGCACTTGGAATATATTGCTTCAGGTATATTTACTAGCATTGGATTAGTGTAGTTGTTGATGCCTTTACTTTATTTCCTATTTTATGATGTCTAATTTACAGTAAACGCATTTAAAAATTTGTTTTCCTGACTACTATTTGCGGATTATTTATTTTGTTAAATTAGTACATCAATCTGTGTAGTTTTTAAATTTCTACTTTTGGAAAAGTTGGTGATAATTTTTCCTTAGTGTGGTTTATTTATTTATTTTGTTGTTGTGAACAATGTCTTGATTGTAACTATCTTGCCTTTGTTTGATTGCAGGATTACAAGGAAGGAAGCTTGAAACTACCAAGATTTACTTTTGGCACCCCTTTTTTTTTACAATAGTTGTGGCCTTTTCTATCTAATACATTGTAAACTATCATTTTTTTTAACGATCTGTGTTTTTTCCAAGTGATCTAATTTCTTGGGAATATATGGATAGAAAATTTGTGTTCATGTTTTACTAGGTTATAAAATTTTGTTTTTGAGTGCAGAAGATTCTCTAGTTCCCTAGAAAAAAATAACTATCATGTTCTCATGATTTCATTTCCTAAGGACGGGTTGAAACTCGAGATTGAAAAAAAGAAAAAAGATTGACAAAAGGTGGGAAAAGATTTATGTGTGCTCTTTTTCATCATTTAAGATGTAAGTAATTCCCGAAAAACTTTAGCCACTCACAATTATACAAAGATAACTCATGCTACAGGTATAACTTTTTAATTGGCCAATAATTTATTTCAAAGGCTAGCTAGATATAGAGTAGTGGGTTTGTACCAATGCTAGATTTAGAGTAGTGAGTTAGGGCACTGAATTTAATTATTTTTAAGATGTTGATAATAATTTTATATATTATTCAGTTTATCTAAAATTGTTTGTCACTGAGTAGGTTTGTGTCATGTTTTATTATTCAAATGAATAATTTTGTAGGTAAATAAATAAATTGAACTGAAGTCGGGGACGATAATACATCTAATACCCAGGGGTATCATCCAAATTCGTTTTAATTTGAATGGAGAAAATTTGTTTTGATTGGGTGAGTTTATTTTAAAATTAATTTAGGGGCGAGAGTTATACATGATAATTAGATTTAGATTCAGTGGGTATTTGTAAAAAAAATCCGCAATAGATAGGATAAAAATTTGCATAATGGACATGAAAATTGATAATTATCTGCAAAATTAAGTGGATATAGATGCAGCTATGGGTATAATAGTATCCACTCTAATACGCACATACATTTATATAAATATATTTTTTATTTATTTATTTATTATATTATTATTTAGTTTAATTAATTATTTTCTTTTATGTTTTAACATATATTAATATCATTTGACCACTGCAATATTTATAATCGAAGGGAATAATGTTTGCAAACTTTTTAAAAATTTAAAGTCTTATTAATCGTGACTTTATAATTATACTTGCAACTTCATATCAATTGTTTTTACAGATCTATTATATTGTCATATGACTTGTAACTTCTTAAAGTATTAATGAGCGTTCATTTGATATATTTTGAGTTAGACAATATTTTGATTTATAATACTTTATGATTTGATTTAAGATATTTAAATAATTTTTAAATTAATCACAACAATATTAGTTATTTAATCACAATATTAATTTTATGATTGAATTTAAGATATTTAGATAATTTTTAAATTTAATCACAATAATTTAATTATTTATTTATATATTTTAGTTAAAACGCAGATAATGGATATAGGTATGGAGATTTAGGTATTGACATGTGTATGGATATTTTTTTTAAACGCGGGTATGGAGACAAGTGCTATAATATCTTACTCAAACTATACCCATTGTCATCCTTAGCGAGAATAGGTTTGAAGTGTTGATATTTACCCTGCTAGCACTATTATTGTTATTTTTAAATTTTATATACATGTATATATTTAATATTTTTTTTCATATTTAAAAATATAATCTTCTTTCTATAGAAGATATAATTTTAATATTTTTAAATTTATTATTATATATTAATAATTATTTTATTTTATTAATTATAATTAATATAATTTTAAATTTATCAGACTTAAATTTTACACTTAATAAAAATTAAAGATAAATTTTTCTCAATTAATCAGATGCGAAGGTAAAAGAGACAAAATCCACATCGACTCCACCTTTATACCTAATATAAATTAACTAAAATACCTGTATTTTAAATTGTGTTAATTTTTTAAAACTTTTCATTTTTTAATAAAGATCAAATTGATATGAAATTTACAAATGTTTTTGGTATGAACAGTTTAGTTACTGACATATTGCAGGTGTTACTAACATGATATGATGTAACGTGTGTTTGGAAAGTATAAAGTGCAGTTCTAATGATGTTCTTCATTCAGATGTACTTCTAAACAAAGGTGTGTATGTGTTGATTTACTTGGAGAGATAAAATTAATTTTGATAAAATTGATTAAAATAAAGTTTAATAAATTTTGTTATCGAAAGCTAAACATATTTTATTTTAGTTGTTAGTTGTTTTCATAATCTATGTTGTGAAATTTATAAAAATAAATTAAAAATAATATAAAATATGTTATAAACTAGCCAATAATACCGGATAACTAATAAGATTGTTGATAGTAAATATCAAATAAATTACTTAGTTAAATTTGAAAATTTGATGAAATTAATTGTAAAATTAATTGATAAGTATAAAAATTTATATTAAAATATATTTTAATTAAGATAATTAAAAAGCGCTATTTAAAATAGTATTTTAAAATATTTAAAATTCTATAAACTATAAATTCAAATA
>JBBPBS010001130.1:1196253-1215197 GCA_037974835.1 Cicer judaicum | reverse complement strand
TACAAAGCAAATTATGTTTTTTTTTTAATATTTAAAACATAATTTTTAAATTATTCAATATTTTTAAAAAAAATATTGAATATTCAGACAAATACAAAGCAAATTATGTTTTTTTAAATTTAATTTTTAAATTATTGAATATTCAGAATCGTAAGATTATTACAAAAAAATTTGACTTCAATAATAAGAATTTAATTAACATGAACTATCAATGTAAAGATGAGTTAATCACAATTGTTATATCATTAAAATTGTTCGATGTTTAATTACTTTTAAAGTCACATCAATCAATCATTAGATGTGCATACAAATTTTACATTAACACTATATGCGAGATAAATCTTATTATATTTATTTTTAAAATAAATGATTAGGAATTATTTAATAGTAATTTTTTTATCATGATAATACATTAAAAATAAACTCAAAATTAAAATATATTAAATATATATATAGAGACATATACATTCGATAGTTCTAATCATTGGATGTTGGCTTTTATAATCAGACACTAATTTAAAACATATATGAAAAATATAAAATTATGAGCAAAAAAGAGGGGCTTCAGATATGGGCCATGGCCCATGGACTGCCCCGTTGTAAACCCCTTGCCCTGATTCCATCTTTACTTAAAATCTTCATCTAATTAATCGATAATCACATTACAAAGTCACAGTGGCGCTTAAAGGTGAAGCTCTAAACAACGCTTTTCTAGATTCGAAATTTGATTCCATCTCACTTTGTTCAAACCGCTCATATTTCAATCCTCCCTTATCAAAGCAGGTACCTCTTCTTCATTTTCATCACATTTTACTTTTTTTTTTTTAAATACTGTTGTGGCAATTAGATCCAGATTTATTGGTACCTGCAAAAATAACTTGCAATGGATTGAGTAAAAATTTGTACAATGGACACAAGACTGGTAATTACCCGCAAAATTAAGCGGATATGGATACAGATATGGGTATAATAGTACTCACTCCAAAAGGCACACGCACAACCACTTATATAAATATATTATTGTTTAGTTTAATTAATTATTTTCTTTTATGTTCTAACATCTATTAATATCATTGGACCACTGTAATATTTATAATTGAAGGGTTAACGTTTGTAAACTTTTTATGATTACGATGAATATGTAAATAATTGTGACTTTATAATTAAGAGTTATGTCTTATTAATCGTGACTTTATAATTCTACTTACAACTTTCTATCAATTGTTCTTACAGATCTTGGATTATATTGTCGTATGACTTGCAACTTCATAAAATATTATTATGGGTATTTGAATGTATATTATAACGAGTGTTCATTTGATATGCTTTGAGTTATAAAATATTTTGATTTATAATACTTTATAATTTGATTTAAGATATTTGAATAATTTTTAAATTTAATCACAACAATATTAGTTATTTAATCACAATATTACTTTTATGATTGAAATTAAGATATTTGGATAGTTTTAAAATTTAATCACAATAATTTAATTATTTATTTATATATTTTAGTTAAAACGTGGATAATGGATATGAATATGGATATTAAGATGCGTATGGATATTTTTTTAAACTACGAGTTTGGATATCAGTACTATAGTATCTTATTCAAATCGTATCTTATTCAAATCCTACCCCTTAGTACTATAGAATAAGTTTGAAGTATTGATATTCACCCTGCTAATAATATTATTGTTATTTTTAAATTTTATATATATATATATATATATATTTAATATATTTAATATTTTTTCATATTAAAAATATAATCTTCTTTCTATAGAAAATATGATTTTAATATTTTTAAATTAATTATTATATATTAATAATTATTTTATTATATTAATTATAATTAATATAATTTTAAATTTATCAAACTTAAATTTTACATTTAATAAAAATTAAAGATGAATTTTTCTCATATGATTAATTAATCATATGCAGAAGTGAAAGAGATAAAATCCACTTCCACCCCACCCGTATACCTAATATAAATTAACTAAAATACTTGTATTTTAAATCATATGATTTTTTTAAAACTTTTCATTTTTAAATAAAGACCAAATTGATATGAAATTTACAAATGATTTTGGTACGACCAGTTTAGCTACTAACATATTGCAGATATTACTAACATCATATGATGTAACGTGTGTTTGGAAAGTACAAAGGTGCAGTTCTAACGATGTTCATTCAGCTGCAGTTCTAAATAAAAGTGTAGTGTCTGTTGATTTACTTCGAGAAATAAAAATAATTTTGATAAGATTGATTAAAATAAAGTTTAATAAATTTTGTTATGGAAAACTAAACATATTTTATTTTAGTTATTAGATGTTTTCATAATTTATATTGTAAAATTTATAAAAATAAATTAAAAATAACATAAAATATGTCATAAACTATTAATAGCCAATGTTGTTATAGTGGATAACTAATAAGATTGTTGATAGTAAATATTAGACAAGTTACTTAGTTGAATTTGAAAGTTTAATGAGATTGATTGTTGAATTAATTGATAAGTATAAAAATTTACATTAAAATATATTTTAATTAATATTAAATATTTTTAATTAAGATAATTAAAAAGCGTTATTTGAAATAGTATTTTAAAATTCTATAAACTATAAATTCAAATATTATTTAAAATAGTGTCTCAAAAAATGTTATAAACTCGTGATAAAATATATAAATTTTATAACATCGACATTTGTCAATTGAAAAAGTTTTTTTAGTAGCCTCTTGAAAAATAATTTTTCTTAATTTTTATTTTTTAAATAATTTTTATTAAAACACACAAATATAAAACAATCTATTTTTTTTAATATTTAAAACATAATTTTTAAATTATTAAATATTTTTTTAAAATATTAAATTATTCAATATTAAAATTACACTTTTAAATAGGTAGAAACTAACTCAAATACCAATATTGTCGTACTAACGTCCAAAGACGAATCTTGAAATATATGAAATAGAAGACCATAAAATATTATTGTAAATACTACTACTCGATTTCAACATACAAACAAAAATTAGTCAAAGAAAGTGAATCCATATGGTCCAAATTTTTAACTATATATATTAATTTTCGTTGATAAATTTTTACTTATATTTCGGAACAAAATGAATATTAAATAAAAGTTAAATTTAAAAAATTAAGAGTTTCATTTATATAATTTTTTGGTGTAAATAATTTTTATATTACCAATCCATCACAATTGTAAAATTATTAAAAAAAATTGACTTCCAATGCAAATTTTTTTTTTTACGGTAAGAATTTATCACAACAGTTATATCATTAAAATTATTCAACTTTAACTACTTTTAAAGTCACATCGATCATAATTGAGAAATCACATCAATCATAATTGAGATGTGCATAACAAATTTTAATTAACACTGCACACCAGTTAATTTTATTATATTTATTTTTAAAATAAATGATTATGAATTGTTTAATAGTAATTTTTTTTATCATAATAATACATTAAAAATAAACTCAAAATTTAAATATATTATATATATAGAGACACATACATTCTATAGTTCTTATCATTATGAGACACTAATTTAAAATATATATGGAAAATAAAATTATGAGCAAGAAAGAGGGGCTTCAGATATGGGCCATGGCCCATGGACTGTCCCGTTGTAAATCCCTCACCCTCATTTCATCTTTGTTTAAAATCTTCATCTAATTAATGGATAATCACATTACAAAGTCACAGTGGCGCTTAAAGGCGAAGCTCTAAACAACGCTTTTCTAGATTCGAAATTTGATTCAATTTCACTTTGTTCAAACCGCTCATAGTTCAATCCTCCCTCATCAAATCAGGTACGTCTTCTTCATTTTCATCACATTTTACGTTTTTTTTTTTTAAATACTGTTGTCGAAATTCGACCATGGCGAGATTTTCACAAACCACTGCAATTGTGGTGGCGTATCGGTTTTCTCGTGGCGGAGCCATGGCAGCAGCAATGAATTTCGCGGCTATGCCGGAAAAAGAAGAAAAACCCTAAAAATTGAAGATAACCCGACCCGATTTTAAAACCCTATTATTTTTTTACTGATTAGATTAACAATAACAACCAAAAGTAATTACTTTCAACTTTTTTTACTTTCTCCTCAACTCTTCAGCTATCTTCCAGATGCTGTATTTTTTTTCTTATTATTTTTCAAAACATTTTTTGCTTTGTTCTACCTGTGTTTCAAATTATTTTAGATCTGTTTTTATTTGTTTATATTCATTCAGTTGTTAAATCATCTTAAATTAATTTAATTTGGTTTTTAACTGGTGTTTTATTTTATTTCTGCTGTTTGTTCAATGTGTCCGCCACGCCATCCGCCATATGTTTATGGCAGATTTCCGGCTCGCCGTCATGAACAGCCATAGACAACACTAATAAAACCAATTATGCTAATATATAGATTGGAATGACATAATGATTAAATAAATGATATCATTTTATGGAATCTATAATAACTCAAGTTACTTTTGAATTATTGATTTGCTCTACTACTTTATTTTGTTATTATTCAGTTAATTTTAAAGAAATGTTTCCTATAATGATGCTGTTTCCTATAATGATGCTGTTTCCTATAATGATGCTGTTCATTCTATTGTCCTTGAACAGGGACACAAAGAAGATGAAGACTCTGAGCAAGAAAAACAAAAGAACTAAAGACGATGACGGTGAAACCAATGGAGTTGACAATGTAGTTGATCTGCCTTTGGTCGAAAGTAATGATGACCTACATTTGGTCAAAAGCAATAAAAGTGAAGACGGCGAGCAAGGGAAGAAGATGAAGAAAAAGAAGGAAAAACTGAGTGAAAAAAGAAAACATAAGGAGTATAACGAGTTCCAAAGCAATGCATGTGAAAGTGATGACCAAGGAAAGATGAAAAAGAAGATAAGACTATGTGATGAAAAGAAACTTAATGAGGGTGATGACTTTAGAAACAATGATGGTGAAGATGGCGAGCAAGGTAAGAAGATAAAAAAAAAGAAGAAACGAAGTGAAGATAGCAAAGATATGGAGTTTAATGAGATCAAAAGCAATGAAGGTGAAGATGGTAAGCAAGGCAAGAAGATAAAGAAAAAGAAACAAAGTGAAGAAAGCAGACATAAGGTGTGTAATGAAATCAAAAGCAATGAATGTGAAGATGATGACCAAGGAAATAAGTTGAAAAAGAAGAAACTAATTGAAGGAAGTAAACTTAAGGAGTGCAATGACTTTAAAAGCAGTGAAGATAATGATGGTGTGCAAGATAAGAAGAAGAAAAAAAAGAAGAAACTAAGTGAAGAAAGCATACATAAGGAGCATGGCGGGTTTAAAAGCAATGAGTGTGGAGATGATGGCCATGGAAAGAAGAAGAAGAAGAAGAAGTCAATTGAAGGTGAAGATGACGGTGACCAAGACAAGACGATGAAGAAGAAGGAACTGAATCACAATAGCAAAAGTATAGAGAACAACGATTTTAATAGCAATGATGGTGATGCTAAGGCTAACGATCAAGGCAAGAAGAGGAAGAAAAAAAAGGTTGCTGAGTCAGTTACTGGTAAAACTCCTAACAGTTCACAGGGTAAAACATGGGCACCCAAACGAGTAACTTTTTCTGATCAAGTGGAGGTTTGTTGTGATGGCTTATTGCGTGGGAAAAGGTTTACACCAGAAGAAGATGAGAAAATCAAAGCAGCTGTTTTTGAATATATAGATTCTCATTGTTTGGGAGAGAATGGTTTAGATATGATTCTCCATTGTGGATCACACCCCGAACTTAGAGGTTGTTGGAAGGAAATTGCATCAGTATTACCTGATAGGCCTCTCGAGAGTGTGTATTTTCGTGGTCATGTTTTGTTGGAAAACGGTGAGAGGTGTAAGTGGACACCCGATGAGCTTGAATTTATACGGAAGTCCCATGAGATACATGGATCTGATTGGAGGCCAATAGCTGATGCTTTGGGTAAAAGTCGATTTCAGGTTAAAGATGCATGGCGTAGATTAAAATTTACCAATATAAACCAAGGACATTGGTCCCAAGATGAGTATCAAACTTTATTTGATTTAGTGAACCTGGATCTGCGCACAAGGGCAACAGAGCCTTATAGAAAATCAATGCATGGTATGTTGCGAGATAATATTAGTTGGGAGGCAATTGGTAACAAATTGGGCACCCGAAACAGTTCATTCTGTTGCAAAAAGTGGTATGAGCAGTTAACAACGCCTCTGGTTGCTAGTGGTGAGTGGTGTGATACTGATGACTACCGCTTAGTAAGTGCTTTATATACTTTGGATGCTTGCTGCAGGGATGATGTAGACTGGGACGATCTGCTTGAGCATAGGTCTGGTGATTTATGCAGGCATCGATGGGATCAAATGGTCCAACATATTGGGGAGCATGTAGGGAAGCCATTTATTGAGCAGGTTGAAGTTCTTGCAAAGAGATTCTGCCCCGAGTTGTTGGAAGCAAGAGAGGCATTTGATAACAAACCCGTGATTTGTTGATGTTATTATCCTTTAACTTGGGTTTTCTTGGGGTACAGTGGTTTTGTTGAACCAGGATTTATTATGTACTATGTTGAATGTGATGGGGATCATCGAAACTTTTCTGTAGTATTTTTGATAATGGACTTTGTATTGCAATTTGAGGGTGGTAGTTTTGCTCTCTTTTTCTTATAATGAAAAATTTAACCCTGTTATTTTGTCCCTATTTAATCTAAGTTCAATTTATTTGAAAGTTTTTGTTTTGATTTAAGTAATTATTACTGTTGGTTGTGTTTTTGGCTGTGTATTTCTATTATTTCCACTGAACTTTATTTGGTGAGAAATAAAATCTGAGGCCTATTTATGGGCTCAAAAATCGATCTGCCGTTGGACATATCCAATTATATGAGAATGATAAAAGTTACATACATGCACGATAGACTTTGAACATGTTCTTTGCTAATTGACTGTTTTGGTTAAACGTGCATACTAACTCAAATGGGATTAATCTTGAATGGAGAAATACTTCTGGTTGTATTTATTTCGATTTTGTTTTGAAACTAGCGTCTGAGTAGAAGAATGAGTTCCTTTTGCATTACTTTGGGAAATTTTATTGCAAAAAATGAATGGTCCAATATCCATCGGACTGGTATGACCTTTTCAATGTCTTACTCTAGGTAGTCAATCGCGGCGGTTCCCGCCGCGATCACGGTGGAGCGTGGCGGCGAAGGGTCTGGCGGCGGCGGTGCAGTGCGGCGCGGAGAAAAGTACGATCACGGCAATTCAGACACATTTGCGGTATTTTTGGTTCCATTTTAAAATCAATATTACCCTTCCATTTTAGAACATTTTGGGGATATTTTTAGTATTCCACACTTCAGATTTCAGTGACTCTAATTTCACTTTCCCTTCTTCTTTGTTCACATTGCCTTCTTCCTTGTTCTTCCTCGCTGCTGCTTTTGTTCTTCCACCACCAGCTGCGCCGTCCAGCTTCAAACCGCTGCGCTGCCTCTAGCTTCATACACTACCAATCGCGACGCCTTGTTTTTTGTTTTTTATCTTTAGTTTTTCTTTTCTATAGTTACTTCATTTTTTTTTCTATCTTTTTCTATTTCCCTTCATTTAATATTTTTTAATATTGTTATTTTATTAGTGTATATTTTTTAATATTGTTATTTTATTAGTGTACGTAGAAGAAGACAATATATTTAGTATTTAAATGTATGATTTGATTAAAACTTGGGATTTTTTATTACTATGTATGCATGTATACGAGTTTGAGACATTTTTTAATTATGCATGTTTATATAAAATTATTTATGCAATTTGTAAATAAAAAAAGTAATCTCGGTATCCTGCAACCTGCTATTCTGGTTTTAGGTGTTGGCTGCGACGCGCCACTATCTTGGATTAACTACCTAGGTGTTACTACTTTCTGGCCTTTTATATACAGTTTCCAAGTTTTCAACTTCCAAGCTCTTCGGTTGGTCTTTTGAGTTTTTCAGGATCCAGGTGCATGATGATCCATTCTATTTCATTGGTGTGTTGCTTTCAGGTTGTAGTTGCTTCTAGGCTACAACTCTCAAACTTGGTAAACCATTACTTCCTTTTTTTTTTTTTTTGTCGTATCATCTATAATTGTTACTGTTGTCATAAGCTATATTTCTTAAATTGTTTGGTTGCAGATAACTCTGACAGGATTTATGTTCTTACTATTGTCTGCATTGCTTGGCTATGTAAGTAGAACCTGAGTCCATTAATCTTTTTGCTTCATAAAGTTGATAATTTTCCAATGTCTCAGACAAGTATTAATTTTTCCAAATGATATATTATGAAATTTGCAATTTGTAGAAATGAGTATATGAAGTATCTTTAAGATTTCTGCTGGTAAGAATCTCCATTTTTATATGTTCTTTCTTCTATATTTTGGACATTGGGTTAAACGTCTATATTTTATGCCACGTCAGTTTCATGATATTTTAATGCAAAATATAGTTTTAGAAGCCACAGTTTTTTTCCTTGTCACATACTATGTTGTCTTTGAAATGCATAAAGTTATGCTTTTCATGTTATTGAGTAAATCATAGATCCTCGTTTGGTTAGATTTGGAGCATTTATGGCAAAGGGGTATATTGATATTCATTCTACAATATGGCATGACAATTTGACATGTTATTGCTAATTTGTGTAATTTGAAATTGAAGCTCTTTGCTTGCCACCATTCTTGTGGTAGGTTATGTTCCCTTTAGCGGTTTCACCATAAGTATACTTCTAAAATTATATGTCTTGCAGTTTTATTTAGCTTCCTTATATAGACAATCTATGTCTTAGGGGAGATTAATTTTGCAGGGGAGGATGATTTTGGCCCACTTTGTGAAGAACCAAAGGGCCTAAAAACTGGAATGTGCATGATATTCAACTGTTTTATTTGGATGTTATTTTCTAAAACCTTTTTAAGATGTTATTCAGTTGTTTTGTTATTTTTGTTGTCATTAGTATCAATGCAGAAATGTATCTTTATTGTAAAAACTCAATGACTCTTGGTTGATAATTCTGTTTCTGCAAACACAGGATCACTTTACTTGCATTTCACAACGTCTTTCATTCATGAAATTACACATGCACTTGGAATATATTGTTTCAGGTATATCTACTAGCATTGGGTTAGTGTATTTGTTGATGCCTTTAATTTATTTCCTTCTTTAAGATGTCTAATTTATTGTAAACGCATTTAAATATTTGTTTTCTATGCTACTATTGGCCTGATTATTTGGTTAAATAAGTACATGTATTCGTGTGTTTCTTTTTTATATTTGCACATGTATTAGTGTGGCTTATTTATTTTGTTGTTGAGAACAATGTCTTGATTCTAACTATCTTGCCTTGTGTTTGTTTGCAGGATTACAAGGAAGGAAACTTGAAACTTCCCAAGATTTACTGTTAGTACCCCTTTTTTAACAAGAGTTTAATTACTAATCATTTATAGTTGTGATTTTTGATGTAATTATCGTAAAAGTCAAATATTTTTAATGATTTTGACGATTAAGATTGACAACAGTGTAAAACAACTCTTTACACTGTCAGTGTATATAAATTAAATCATTTTCACGATAGTTATGACATTTTCTATCTAATGCACATTGGAAACTTATTTTTTTTTAAATGATGGGTATTTCTTTCGAGTAATCTAATTATGCTTCTTGGGAACATGTTGGTAGAAAATTTGTATTCATATTTTACTAGGTTATAAAATTTTATTCTTGACTGCAAAAGATTCCCTAGTTCCTTAGAATAATCTAACTTTCATGTTCACATGATTTCATTTCTAATGGACCGGTTGAAACTTGATATTAAAAAAAAAAAAAAATTTGACATAACGTGAGAATCAAATTTATGTGTAACATTTTTGCCATTCCCATTTGTATTATTTGTGTTGTGTGAATAAAGCATGGGAGGAAGAGTAAAGAACATATGAATGAGAATGAAGAAGATGGATTTAACATGGATCTATAAGCAGAATGGTTATTTTTTGTCTTCCAAGAACTTCATGGCAAAGTCCTCTTTGAAGGATACTTTTAGAATCGCAGTTATCTTGATTCTCGATTTTAAAAGTCGATAATTTTAGTTTTTTTTTGAATTTTTAAATTAAAAAAATAATGATTCGATATATTGTAAATAAGATAATTTACGATTTTATGATAGAAAATTCATCTAAATATATTATTATTCACATGTCATTAATTAAATTATAAAATATATTATATTTTTATTTTATAGTTAAAAATAATAAAACCACGGGCTCATTCCTGGATGAGTAGCTTTGGTTGGATTAATATCTTCATTGAGCTTGAAGGGAAGTTGGACAAAAAAGTCTTTGTTTGTCCATAACGGTTTTGGATGAAAGAATTCCCCATGATTGTCCGCACAAAGTTTCAGCAGTTTAGATTTGATTTCTTCATACCCAGCAGGAACTTCGGAAAGGGAATATAACTTTAATATTCCTGAATAGGGTTTAAATTCTCGTTTGTATTTGATTCCTGTAGGGAGAATTTGGAGCCTATTTGCTGCTGAATAGACATCCATTCCAACAACAATATCTTTATTTGGGAGGCTACTACCAATGACCTTTGTCCAAACTATGCATTCTGGGAAGAATCTGATACCAATCTTTTCTTTTGTCATCAGATCTGTTCTGAAAGTTTTGCCATCTGCTGCTACAAAGTATGTAGCATGCTTCGCCCATGCTTCTGTAGGGAGAATGCTTGGGTTCATCATTGTTATCTGTGCACCAGTGTCCATGTAAGCTATGACCTTTTTGGGACGAGAAAATTTTGAGGCGAGGACATGGATTTCAACACAAGGGAGAGGAGGAGTAGGTATGATACTTCCTATTTCTTTGAATGAGTAAATAGGAAAACGTCTGTCATCTTCTAATTCAGCATATGTTGCTTCATCTGAAGAAGAGTTATCTGTGGAAGAGTCTTGAAGAGCGAAAATTGTGTCTTCATCAGCAGAGCTTTGTTCGGAAAATAAGGATTCCAAATCACCTTCTAGTGGTTGGAGAGAATTGATCATTTTGGCAGCCTTGTTGGATTTGTTGGGGCATCTTTTAGAAAAATGTCCTTTTTCTCCACAAACAAAGCATCTTTGATTTTCTCTCTTTCCTCTGAACGACTTCTTTCTAAAAAACTTTAAAGCCTTCCTTTTCTTTGCTTTCTTGAAGATCTTGGAAGGTTTGGTGAAACTTTTATGATGTTGCTTTTTTCTTGTTGAACAACTGCATTTGTTGTCTTTGCACTTGATCTCTAAGTAGGGCTTTTTGCAAGCCTTAACGAATTTAGATTTTTGTTGTACAATCTCTGAGAAATGCTGGTGTAATCTGCACAGCCTTTCAAGTGCTTCTAATGTTATTTGATGAATCTGGCCGAGACTCAAAACTTTGATATCCCTATGGGAAGCTGCTATCATCTTATGAATTTCTGGTTGTAGCTCTTGAGGCAATGAAGAGATATATGTATTTTTTAGACTATGATCATTAAATCCATTAAGGACATAATATCTCTGAGTCATTCTTTGATAATGTCTTTCAAGATCCTTAACTTTAAGTGAGCAGCACCTCATCTCATAGAACTCTTGCCTGTTCTTTCTGTCAAATATTTCCATATCTCCAATAAATTCACCGTGAAGAATTCCAAGGACAGCAGCAGTGTTTACTAATCTGTGTAACTCATCTTGTTTTAATGGACCAAGGTTATGGTACCATTCCTTTAATGTGTCGGTCATTCTGCAACAAAATTCTTCAATGATCTTGTAAGTATCTGCGCTTGTTTTCATCATTTGAGTGTCAAGCCAAGCGCCGAATTCGAGGAGTCTTTTCCTCCACATACTAGGCGGTATATCATCAAGTGTGAACCATGGTCCACTATTTATCTTTGGTTTTCCCGAGGCTGGATTTTCTTCGAGTGATTCTTCATAAATGGATCCTTCTTCTTTCACATTTACCATGAAAAATTTGGAAATACTTCCATAATTCCTCTCGGATTCTGATTCTTGTTCTGGTACTGATGAAAAGGACTCAGATCTTTCATCACTTGATGGATCTTGGGAAGAATCATCTTGTCCAAAAGAAGAGGAGTCTTCTAGAAGAGAGTTGGTTTCTTGTGGAAACGTTTGGCCTTCGGTGATCGTCATGGCTTGGAAGCTCTTTTCTGGAATTTCTTCCTTTTGGATTTTTGGGGGAGGCGTTTCAACAACATCCTGAGAATCAGATGATGATACGCTCAAACAAGTAGTTTTTTCTTTTGATCTAGATGTCGAGGTCTTGGTGGTTCTATCAGGTTTTGGTCTATAGGCTGAGGGTATGTATTTGACATAATCTGGAGGTGATGATGCATAGGTAGGGTAAAAAGGGGATACCTTTCTTGGACGTGAGAAGTATGATGGAAAACTAGGAGGGTTGAGGAAAGGATCCTCAACGGGTTTTAGTTCTTCCTCTTTGGAGGCTTTCAAGAAGTCATCAATCTCTTTTACTTGGGTTTGTAGACTTCTGAATGCTCTTTCCTTTCGGTCAAAATCTTGGCCAAAAGTTCTTTCATCCAACATCTTTCTCAAGTCATGCTCTAAATGAGAGACTTGGGCTTTTAAGGTCTTGTAATGCTTCTGCATTTTTTGAGACAGAAATTTGAGATCGTCATCTGTTTCTTCTATTTTTTCCGCGATCTTATCCATTTTTCTGTTTAGATTATGAAGAGAGTCATTTTGAGCAACCATGTTTTCCGATTGCCAATTTAGAACCTCTTCTGCTTGAGTTAAAGGTTTGAGCTTTCCGTTAGGCTGAACTTCATTGGGCTGAATGAAAGGTTTAGATGATCTGTTTGTAATCGGATCCACTTTCCTTTCTAGAGCAGGAAATTGTTGGTCATATTCGGTTGTAGCAGAGTACATGAAACAAGGAATTGGCTGGGTATTTTTTGGAGGGTCAAGAGGTTTACAATAATCTGAAGGTGACCAAGAAACAAGAGTAGGGTCATTTGGCGGCAACAACTTTTCTTTTCTGAGAATTTTAAGTGCTTCTTTGTAGATAGGAAGAGGCTTTTTCCTATCATGAATCCCTACCCATGGACCGTTGTCAGGATCCAGATTTCTCCTTGGTGGATGAGGTGGCCTACATATCTCTTTTCTTTTGGGAAGGATGATATTTCTGTCGATATCATCGTCATCCAACCAACAGTCACATCCTGCGTCGCACTTGCTGGGATCTACATCCCAGATGAAATGGCCGTCTATCTTGTCTGTATAGATAGGTTCTCCTTTAGCAGTGACAGCATGAATAGGACACCAATCTTCTTCGAGTATTGGTTGTATCATCATGGTCTGGAAAATAGGAGAGGCCGAGCTTGATCCTTCTTCTGGTTTTTTGAAGATTGTTTTAACAGTTCTGTCAACAGATCTCCTAAAAGTGGCTTCTTGGGATTGTATTGGTCTTCTGTCTTGGTGGAGTCTTTCATAGTTTGTTATCCATTCCAGGGGAATTAGTTGGGTTAATTCCTCTCTTGTGATTCTCCTTGGGATCTGGACGATGGAGGGTATGTCCTCTTCTCTATTGGTGACGATCAATAGTGAATCAGAAGAACATCCAGAGAGTGGCAGATCTATGGAATGATTTTGGAGACGGTAGATTATCTGATGATGAAGAGTTGCAGACAAGGCTTCTGGGACTTGATCAGATCCAGTAATTTGAAATTGGACCTTCAGCCTCGTAGAAAGAGTTATGTCATTGAGACTCACATTGTAATTCGGGAAGATGGTGAGGACCACACTTCCAACATGGAGAGATGTCAGGACAGTCCCTATGACAGCATTTTCGTAGTGTAAGTAGCTCGAATCTAGGAGAGCTATCTTGCAGAAGACAGGCTGATTTTTCCTTCCATGGAGAGAAAGGATTAGTCTTACGGCTCCAAAGTGGAGAGCTGTGTAGCCTTCAGCCTTCCAGTGATTTATGAGATTCTGAGGAATCTCTAAATCGACGTATTGTTCCTGATTCGTTGCTTTAAGACTACACTGATCCAGTCGAGATGACTGTACATATTCTTTCATATGTGGACGATTTGTGGAAATAAGGTTTCTAATATTAGAATTAGACAAGTTGAAAAAAAATTAGAATTTTAATTTTCACAAGTCACATAACAAGTCACACAATTTCCACAAATCACACAATTCAATCAAATAAAATATATCCATTTTATAATTTTCATCTTTGTAAAAAAATTTCTTCTTGAAAAAATACATCAATTTTTTTATGTTTAAATATCGTGGAACTCCTAAAAAGTATACATATTAATTAAAACAATCCACAATAAATACACATATTAATTAAAATAATTCACAATAGAGTTTCAATTAGATAGAGGTTATTGTATTAATTTTATTATATTTTAGTAATATAAATTCTAAGAGAGTACAAAATAAATATAAGAGAGGTATATATAAGTAGAAAAGAGAGACAAAAATTATTTAAGTTTAATGATATTTTAATAATTTATCATTATTATTTTGATAATATATTATTATTATATATATATATATATAAAAGAAATTATAAAATATAGAGTTGTCCGTGCCTACATACGCCAAATATTCTATCAATGGGCTATGGAAGAGGAAAAGAGAGATTATTATTATTTTAATAAATAGGGAGGAAGTGAAGAGAAATTGAAAAGATTATTATTTTAAAACTAGGAGGCATATTTTTTAATTATAACTATTAATTTAATAATTTATTTTTATTATCTATATAAATTTTATTTTTAATATAGGAGTGCCATGACATCTGCCCACTCTTAAAAGATCCGCCGGCTGCATGCAATATAATTTAAAATTTATATATATATATATATATATATATATATTAAGAAAGAGTATAATCGAAAAAAAAGAATATTTAATTTTAACAATAACTATAATATTAACATAATTGTGAGAGAGATGGAGTAGTGGCACTGCAGAGTTTTATAATATAGGACAAGAGGGAGTATTTTAGTATATATGTATTAACAAAATAACGAGTGACATATTAAAAAAAAGAGACATCACATTGTGTGTATCACTAAGAAGAATTTTAATTGTTTAGGTAGCTTTGAATTACAATTTTATTTTTTTTTATGAAACAAAGAAAGTTGTATTATTTTTTATATTAATGATATAGTACTATTTTTTTAATAAGCAAATATCATTAAGAAAGACTTGTGTAGCACAAGGCGCACAAAACAAAGAACAATAATATAGCACTATAACCACGATAATTAAATAATTTCACTAAATTTGGAATATTTTTAATATTAGATAGATTAAATAGAAGATGTGATTCTTTAATTTAATTTTATTTAATATTTTAATTTTTAATTTTTTTTAATTTGATTATTTATTTTAATTTTAAATGACAATTTAATTTTTTATGTTTTAAAATATCAACAAGATTAATATTATTATTATTTATTATTTTTGCAAAAAATTATAAAAAATTCAAATAAAACCCCTAAAATTAATTATCATCCTCAATATAATGCAAATTTAATCAAATTCATAACTTAAATCATTAAATAAACTCATATTTTAATCTCTAACAAATCAAACAAAGAATGAAAATATGAGTTTATTTGATTATTTGACTTACGAAATTGATGAAATTTGTATTATATTGAATAATATAATTAATTTTATGAGTTTTGTTTGCAAGTTTTGTTTAAATTGATATATATATATATATATATATATATATATCCCATATTATGTTGTGAACAATTCAAGATCGTAGCCTTAATTCAGTTTTCACCAATATCTTGTACCCTGATCCAATAGCCAATCTCTTGTTCCTGGATCCCATGACATAACCATAAATACTTCAGTTATATTCATTCACACCACAACCTTTCCCTCCTTTGTAAACAAGAAAAAACAACAAAACATTTCAAAGAGTATTTAATATATTCCTCGCAGATCAAAATACTTTTGATGTGAATTGACTATGTGCGAGGACGAGAGATTGTGTGTCACTGTGTTGTTTAGTGTTGAGTTTCTTGACTCTTTTTGAAACTTTAGAGTTGAGAGGGTTTCAAATCATATATTAGTTTTTTTTTTTTTTATAAAAAAATTTGACTTGGGTACATAATTCAATGTCTTTGGCAAGTGTGTAAAAATCCATAACTTTTTGCTAGTGCGTGTGAGTCTGTATAATATATAATATAAAAATTAAAAAAGTTAATATATAATTTATTAGGTTCAAGTACTGATGAATACAAATTAATCACATGAACTCGACCATTTAAACCCTTAAGTTTCACCCGCCAAACCTATCAACAAGCACAAACCTGATTGCGTGGGTAAATATATCATAAAATATATCATGTATTTATCATAAAATATATCATGTCTTATTCAAATTTTAATATATTTGTTGCCCAGTTTAGCATGACATCGAAATCCTACACAATTCTTAGGAACTTCATTGTTCTTTAGACCAATTTGGGTTCAAATTATTATTATGTTGTAAAGGAATATTCCATCTATGTTGACGGAGGTACATTGAACGTGAATTTTACTTCATCTACCAGTACGACTGAGTCATATGCATTTGTTAATGGGATTGAGGTTGTGTTGATTCCTGATATTTATAGTTCTACTCATTAACCCACCATGATTGTCTGTATCATTAACAAAAACAATGCACTTGAGAATGCTTATAGGTTAAATGTGTGTGGGGGTAATATTTTGCCTTCTCGTGATACCAACATGTTTAATTCATGGAGTGTTGACGCATCTTTCATCTATGGGATTGCATTTGGAGTTTTCGAGAATACTACTCTACAAGTGAAGATTGAGTATCCACCAGAAACACCGTCTTATATTGCTCCGACTACTATTTTCTTGTCCGCCAGATCGATGGGTCCAAACGCCAATATTAACTTGGATAAGAATTTAACTTGGATATTCTCAATTGATTCATGATTTGCCTATATTGTGAGACTTCAATTTTGTGAGGGTTCGATGGTGATAACATAGATTAATCAAAGAGTATTTAATATACTTCTCGCAAAACAAAAAGCTTTTGATGTGAATTAACTCTGTGCGAGAACGAGAGATTTGTGTCACTATGTTGTCTAGTGTTGAGTCCGCTAACTCATTTTGAAAATTTAGAGTTAAAAGGGTTCAAATCATATATTAAGATTTTCTTTTAATAATTTTTTTTTTTGACTTGGTCACACAATCCAAGTTATTTCGCAATTGTGTAAAAAAAATATAATTTTTTGCCTGTGCTTGTTTGTATAATATATAGATTAAAAATTAAAAAATTATAATAATATAATTTATCAGGTTCGAGTATCGATGGGTACAAATTTATCACATGAACTCGATCATTTAAACCCATAAGTTTCACCCGCCTAACCCATCAACAAGCACAAATCTAGATGTGTGATTAAACATATCATAAAATATATCATGTATTTTATCATAGAATATATCATATGTTATTCAGGTTTTAATATATTCGTTGCCCGATTTGGTATGACATCACAATCTTACATAGTTCTTAGGAACTTAAGTGTTCTTGAGACCAATTTGAGTTCAAATTATGATTATGTTGTGAAGGAATATTCCATCGATGTTGATGGAAGTACCTTGAATGTGAATTTCACTCCATCTACCAATACAATTAATGCTTATGCATTTGTTAATGGGATTGAAGTTGTGTCGATTCCTGATATTTATACTTCTACTCATTAATCCACCATCATTGTCTTCATCATTAACAACGACACTTCACTTGAGAATGCTTATAGGTTAAATGTGGGTAGGGGTAATATTTCGTCTTCTCGTGATACCGACATGTTTAGTTCATGGAGTGGTGATGCGTCTTTCATCTATGGGAATACATTTGGAGTTGTTGAGAATACTACTCTATAAGTGAAGATAGAGTATCCACTGGAAACACCGTCTTATATTGACTCGACTATTGTTTTCTTGTCGGCCAAATTGATGTGTCCAAACGCCAATATCAATTTGGATTGCAACTTGACTTGGATTCTAAATTGATTCTGGATTTACCTATCTTGTGAGACTTCACTTTTGTGGGGGATCAACGATGATAACATAGATTAATCAAATAGTATTTCATATATATATTTCTCAAATCAAAATACTTTTGATGTGAATTGACTCAATGCGAACACGAGAGATTGTGCGTCACTGTGTTGTTTAGTGTTAAGTCTGTTGACTCTTTTTGAAACTTTAGAGTTGAGACGGTTTTATATCATATATTAGACTTTTTTTAATAATATTTTTTTGACTTGGACACACAATCCAATGTCTTTGGCTAGTGTGTAAAAATACATGATTTTTTGCCCATGCTTGCGTGGATATTTGTATAATATAAATATATAAATTAGAAAATTATAATAATAAAATTTATTGAGTTCAAGTACCAATGGATAGAAATTGATCACATAAACTCGACCATTTAAACCCTTAAATTTCACCTGCCTAACCCATCAACAAACACAAACCTAGCCACGTGGTTAAACATATCATAAATTATATCATGCGTTTTATAATAAAATATATCATGTCTTATTCAAGTTTTAATATATTCGTTGCCTAAGTTAGCATGACATCACAATACTATACAGTTCTTAGGAACATCAGTGTTCTTGAGATCAGTTTGGGTTCAAATTAGGATTATGTTGTAAAGGAATATTCTATCCATGTTGATGAAGATACCTTGAATGTGAATTTTACTCCATCTACTAATGCCTATGCATTTATTAATGAGATTGAGGTTGTGTCGATTCTTGCTATTTATACTTCTATTCATTTACCCTATAGGATTCTCTTTACTATTAACAATAACACTGCACTTGAGAATGCTTGTAGGTTAAATGTGAGGGGGGGGGGGGGGGGG
>JBBPBS010001130.1:1163469-1194716 GCA_037974835.1 Cicer judaicum | reverse complement strand
GGGGGGGGGGGGGGGGGGGGGGGGGGGGGGGGGGGGGGTTATATTTCGCCTTCTCGTGATACCTACATGTATTTAATATATCAACATGGATTACAACTTGACTTGGATATTCTCAATTGATTCTGGATTTGCCTATCTTTTGAGACTTGACTTTTGTGTGGGCTCGACGTTGATAACATAGATTAATCAAAGAGTATTTAATATATTCATCGTAAATCCAAATGCTGTTGATGTGAATTGACTCAGTGCGACCACGAGATATTGTGTGTCACTGTGTTGTCTAATGTTCAGTCTGTTGACTCTTTTTGAAACTTTGGAGTTGAGAGGGTTTCAAATCATATATTTGACTTTTTTTTATAAAAAATAATTTGACTTGGGCATACCATCCAAGGTGTTTGACATGTTTGTAATAAAACATAATTTTTTTCCTATGCATGCGTGTTTGTGTAATTTATAATATAAAAATTAAAAAACTATAATAATATAATTTATCGGGTTCGAGTACCGATAAGTACAAATGGATCACATGAACTAGACCATTTAAACCTTTAAGTTTCACATGCCTAACCCATCAACAAGCACAAACCTGACCTAGTGGTTAAACATATCATAAACTATATAATGTGTTTTATCATAAAATATATCATGTCTTATTCATGTTTTAATATATTCGTTGGGCGGTTTGACATAAAATCACAATCCTACATAGTGCTTAGGAACTTCAGTGTTCTTGAGAACAAATTGGGTTCAAATTATGATTATGCTATGAAGGAAAATTCCATCCATGTTGATGGAGGTACCTTGAACGTGAATTTTACTCCATCTACCAATACAACTAATGACTTTGCATTTGTTAATGCGATTGAGGTTTTTTCGATTCCTGATATTTATACTTTTACTCATTTATCCACCATGCTTTTCTTCACCATTAATAACAACACTGCACTTGAGAATGCTTATAGGTTAAATGTGGGTGGGTGGGGGGTAATATTTCTCCTTCTCGTGATACCAACATGTTTAGTTCATGGAGTGCTAACGCGTCTTTCATCCATGGGACTACATTTGGACTTTCCGAGAATACTACTCTATAATTGAAGATTAAGTATACAAGTTCTTTGGCAAATGTGTAAAAAAACTTGATTTTTTAGCTCGTGATACCGACATGTTTTACTGAAAGAGTGCTGACGCATTTTTCATTTATGAGACTACATTTGGAGTTTTCGAGAATAGTACTCTACAAGTGAAGATTGAGTATCCACCGAAAACACCGTCTTATATTGCTCTTACAACTGTTTTCTTGTTGGCCAAATCATTGGGTCGAAACTCTAATATCAACTTGGATTACAACTTGACTTGGATATACTCAATTGATTCCAGATTTGCCTATCTTGTGAGACTTCACTTTTGTGAGGGCTCGACGGTGATAACATATATTAATCAAAGAGTATTTAATATATTGGTCGCAAATCAAAATGCTTTTGATGTGAATTGACTCTGTGCAAGCACTAGAGATTATGTGTCAATATGTTGTTTAGTATTGAGTGTGTTGACTCTTTTTGAAACGTTAGAGTTGAGAGGGTTTCAAAACCAAGGTCTCAAGTGTTTAGCTTATAGAGTGTTGATGCGTCTTTAGTCAATGGGACTTCATTTGGAGTTGTCGAGAATACTATACAAATGAAGATTGAGTATCCACAGGAAATACCGTCTTATATTGCTCCGAGTATTGTTTTTTTGTCGGCCAAATCCATGGGTTCAAACACCAATATTAACTTGGATTACAACTTGACTTTGATATTCTCAATTGATTATGGATCTGCCTATTTGTAAGACTTCACTTACGTGAGGCCTCGACGGTGATAACACATTAATCAAAGAGTATTTAATATATTCGTCGCAAATTAAAATGCTTTTGATGTGAATTGACTATGTGCTAGCACGATAGATTATGTGTCACAGTAGTACTATTCTTTTAATAAGCAAAATATCATTAAGAAAGACATTGTTTATCACAAGGCGCACAAAACAAAGAATAATAATATAAAACTATATTAACGAAATTTGCATCGTTTGTAATATTAGATACATTAAATAGCACCCGTGATCGCTTAACTTAATTTTAGTTAATATTTTAATTATTTATCTTTTTATTTTTTCCCAATTTGATTTTTTTTTTAATTTTAAGTGACAATTTAATCTTTTATGTTTTAAAATGTCAACAATTTACCATTTTGTTTGCAAAAATTCATAAAAAATTTTAAACGAAACCCATAAAATCAATTATCATCATCAATATTATGCAAATTTTATCAAATTCATAACTTAAATATTTAAAAAAAACTTATATTTTCATCTCTAACAACCTCAAATAAAGAATGAAAATATGAGTTTATTTAAAATTTGAATTACGAATTTGATGAAATTTGTATTATATTGAATAATATAATTAATTTTATGGATTTTGTTTAAAAATTTTGATGAATTTTTGTAAAAAGAAAAGGATAATATTGTTGACATTTTAAAACATAAAAGATCAAATTGTCACTTAAAATTAAAATGAAGGACTAAATCGAAAAAAAAGATAAATGACTAAAATATTAAGTGAAATTAAGTTAATGGACCATGAGTGCTATTTAGCCTATTTGATAATACTTCTGTTTTTCTAATTATAAGCACTAATTAAAAAATAATTGTTGTTTATAAATTTCAATGCAAATTACTTTATATATTTATTATTTATTTTAAATATATTTCTATTATTACTACTAATTCATCTTAAAATATGAAAAATTAATATTAAATATATTTTTATTAAAAATATATTCAATACATCTATACACAACAAAACATTTAGTAATAACTACATATAAAATATACAAATTAATTACACAACACAATTTTCTTAAAATGTATGAAATATTCAATGAACATTTATGAAAATGAACAATTTAAGAAAAATAAAGTAACGGAATCATCTTGTTTCGACCTCAATCCAACTTTTAAATCTTGAATCGACGTTAATATTGATCCAACATTCAATCTGATTATGGTTACATCGTCTAAAATAAATTTAATTTTTGAGAAACTCTTTCTTCCCATTTGAGTACTAAATTAGATAATGCCTTTCTAGATGAACCATCTTCACTCATTGCATCACTAGCCCCAAACTTCAACTCTTCAATTCTTTTCCTCAATTCCAACCCTAAACATCCACCATCCATTAAAATCTTTATAACTCTACAAACTTCCTCTCCTTTTACTATCCCATCTTCATCACAAATATTTGGCCTCACAGCCACTTTAAGAATATCCTCTAAGATTGATGCATTCATTCTTTGTTCAGCAAAAAGTGGCCAAGCAATCATAGGCACACCATAGACAACACTTTCTAAACATGAACTCCAACCACAATGAGTCAAAAAACCACCAATTGAACTATGTCCAAGAATATCAACTTGTGGGGCCCACAAAGGAACCACCAAGCCTTGATCTTTAGTTCTTTCCAAGAAACCCAATGGTAAATAATTTAATGGGTCATCATCAAAATCACAATTAGAATTAGAATTGGAACTAGAATTTTTTGATGAACCACTAAAATAAAAAGAACTTGAATGTTTATTTGGGACTCTTATAACCCATAAAAAATTGCAACCACTTAATTCTAACCCAAAAGCTATCTCATTGATTTGTTCTTGAGAGAGTGTTCCACCACTCCCAAAAGAAATAAATAAAACAGATTTTGAAGGCTTATTGTTCAACCAATTAATACACGTTGACTTGTTGACTTTACTATTTGACTCATTTTGAATAATGGGTCCAATAGGATAAACACAGAGAAAATCTTCCATACATTTTATTGCATCAGGTTCTAAATTTGTGAAACTATTAACAATGACACCATCTAATAAAGAAAGTCTTTGACACACAAGAAGAAAACCTTTGTATGTTTCACTTGATCTTGCATAAAGAACGGGGTCAGGAAAATCTTTTACCTTAAAAGAAACATTAGAATTTGGAATGTCAAATGTTATTGTCGTGTCCATGAATTCAGAGGAAACAGTTTCATCTAGTTTTGAAAGATTGAGACAGAATTGAAATGCTACAGCTGATGAAGTACCAAAAACATAAGACATAAGGTTGAATTTTTTAGCTATGTCAATAACATCACTTGAGAAAAAGTCAAAAACCAAAGCAACAAGGTTGTTGTTTTTTGATTGTAGAGAAGTTATGAGTGTGTTAACTTCTTGATACAATGAGGGTAATGAGTGTTTAACAACAACCTTCATTTGTGCTGCTATGTGAAGATTTGGAGGAAGGTCTTCAATGTTGATTTGTGGAAGGAATTTGACATCTATTGTGTTTTGTGGAAGTGAGTTTAAGATAGCTTTTGTGGATGGTGTAGGAGAACCAAGTGTTGGAATTAGAAATGTTATATGGAAATTTTTGTGATGAAGAACAAGTAGTTTTGCAAATTCTACAAAAGGGATTAAGTGGCTTAATCCTGGACATGGAACCATGGCTATGCATATCTTTTGATCCATCGTTTTAGTATTCATTAATGCATTTAATTTGGGAACTTTAGCTTGCTTTTATAAATGTGTTGTTCACTCTCTCATTGTCAAATGACCTGTAAATTATTTAGGATATGTTTGTTTGCATTTTTTTATTAGTCAAAATCAATATTAAAGGTGTAAAATTAATTCGGGTATATTTGAATGTATGATATTTTCCGTATAAACGTGATTTTTATACTAAAAATTAATTGTCAACTCGTAAATTTTTTTATATTCAAATCATTTTTAATTAAAATTAATTTTATAATTCATTTAAAATCAATTTTAATCATTGCATAATCACATATATGTTTACTCCATTTAGTAACTCATTACAAGTTTGCATAAATATATATATGGATTTGTTGACTCCAAAAGTAACTTTGATATAAATTACTCTCTTTAATAACTTATTAGGAACAATGAATTTTATTAATTATTAATATAATATATTAATGATGAAATACACAAAATTTTATGTAAATTCAAAATTCGTAGCTATGTAATTTAATCAACGATATTTATTTATATTTTCGTTCATTTAAAATTATTTAATGAATTACTCCTTCTATTTAACAATATAAAAAAATTAATTATTTTTACAATTTTCAAGAAAATTAGTTAAATAAAATTATTTTTCTAGATTTCTTATAAAAAATAATTCAGATTTATTAAGTTAACCATTTGAATGTCATACACTTGACTACTAATATTAAATATTGTTTTAATAAAACAAAAATATATTAGAATATTAACATTAACTTTTATTTATAATAGTGATCAAAATTTAAAGTCTCTTTTAAAAATAAAAAATCAAATATAATTTTAAAATTTTATAAAAATTTATGAAATTAATATATTCAAAATAAAAAAATTTAATTTAATAATTAAATTAATAAAATTAATTGTTCGCAATAAGTTACTAAACAAAATAGTTGTCGTACAAGAAAATAAATGCCATTTAATATATTTTTTGTCACCGTTACTCAATGACACCATATTGTTAGGGATGGTTCTACATCTAACCACGTGCATACCTAACTACCTTGTCTTCACTTCCCTTCAATTATGTTCATGATAACTTAATATATAAAAATAATAATATTTTAATTCGTTCAAATTAATAGAAAATTGTAAGGTGCAATTTTAAACATTAGTAAAAGACAAAATCACCTCACAAAAAGTTAATGTCCAATCAATCAATCTATTTATTTATAATATATTAGATGAGTCTCCACAAACTATTTTATTGACTATTTTTATTTTTGTCGAATTCTACATGTGGCTCCTATTTTAACAACACTCAAACTCTATTTGTAGCTATGCAATTATATTCTTATATATATTTGACTTTCATTCAACATCTATTATTCTTTAATTTTATAAAAGAATTCATATCAATATCAATAAGAACACATTTATTTAGTAAATAATTTTGTTTGATAGTATATATTAGGAGTTCGATAGTATTGTGCGGATTTTTCTTTAAAAACATTCATAGTCTCTTCTTTGAATGTGGCCACTAAGATAACTTTTGTCACTTCTTCTTTGTTTGTGCCAGCTCTAACAAAATATTTTTAATGGTCTTACATAGAGCTATGTTACACAAGAAAATTTGTTTGATAAGTTTTTCCAAGAAACTGGTAGGGAATCAAGAACAATAACCATTAGGAACATTATGATCTCCAATTAAACCAAATTCTAATTTGATGTAGGCATGCAGAGATTTATCAATAGTTTAGAAAATATGTGGTTTCATAATTTCATTTGCTGTTGTAATCTCCCATCAAGTATGAGGATTAACATTCAAATAAATTATTTATTGTTCAATATGAGATTTCCATCTTTTAACTCAATTAGATATTTGCATTCTGTTTTTGTAACCTTAATAATTAAGGTTTAAATATAATTTTGTTTCTTTTTTTATTTATTTAATATTCATTTTAGTTGTTTATCTATATTTATTAATTGATTTTAGTCTTTTATTTTTTTTAAGTGGTGTATTTTAGTTCTTTTTGTCATAATTCTTTTCAACAGTTGTATAATTAATGTCCTGAACTATTAAAATCAAAGTTTCAAATACACGAAACAAGTTGCCGCTTACGAGATTGAACTATCATACACGAGAAAAATAATTATTGATTAAAAGTATCAAAATAATTATCATACATAAGACATGTTCTTATCAATGAAAAATTTAATATAACTATTACACACGAGACAAGTTCTCTCTATTAAAAATATCAAAATTATTACTATAAATGAGACAAATTGTTATTGATGAGATTGAACTATCATACACAAAACATATTTATCAATGATAAAAATTTCAAAATAATTATCACACACAAATAAATTTTCACTTATAAAATTGAATAATCATACATGAAATAAGTTTTCACCGATAAAATTTTCAAAATCACTATCATATATGAGACAACTTTGTCATTTATGAGATTGAAAATTTTATTAATTTTGTCTCTACAATTTTGCTATTCATATTTAGAATTATATACACATTTATACATTAACAATGATATGATAAATTAAACAAAATTTCATTTTTGGTCTTTTATCTTATTTAATTATAAAAGTTTAATTATTTATCATTTTTTTCTTTCTAAATCGGTCCTTAATTTTCTTTTTGAATTTTTGAGGTGACAACCCAAGTCAACATGTTTTTGAATTTTTATTTATTTGATTTAAAAATAAAAGAAAATTAATAAATTTATATCAATATTCATATGTCATCTCACCATCACCATGTATCAAACCCCGAAGAAGAAAAAGAAAATCAAACCTAACAAAAATTTCAAATTCAAAAATAATACCGAACCCATAAAATAAAATCACATTCAAAAAAATAAAACAATGTGTTCTTCCCTTACTTGCCTTCATTGGGGGAGTTTGTTTTGAACATTGGATGGTCACATCCATCCAAACTTGTGCAACTTGTGGAATATATTATATTCATAACCGCGTCTCTCTTAAACTTGTGCAATTTTTCAATAAAATTCTTCCTAATTACGTAATTATGTTTACAAATCCTTTTATGTATTTACATCGCAAATTTACAACTTAAATTTTAATATACAATAAAATATTATATTTAATTTATCTATTAAATTTTTTATAAATTCAAACATCTCAATGCGTTTGTTCAAATTCCACCGTTACTTACCTTCTCATTATATATGATATCAAAATAAACACCATTTAGTGATTTGTGTGGGACCCTCGTAACCATAAAAACTTCCCTGCATTCAATTCCAACTCACATGCAAGCTCAAAAATTTGTTCTTAAATTAATGTTTCAGCGCACCCGAATGAAACACATATTGGGTATTGGACTCCCTTTCTATGTGGAAAAATACTCAAATATTATAGTTCATGTGTCTCATTAAATGGAGAGTGATCTAATTATGGTTAGAAGAGAGAAACTATTTTGATAAAAAATACAACCACCAAAAGAGAAATGGGAAGAGTAACCTTATTCTCGATTTTGTTAAACCAGTCTCATAAAAACATTGATTTCACATTCGTTAATCGTTGGATCTGGCTGATATTTGGGCAGAAGGTTCACAACATTCAGATCTTCGTTTTCAACGGTCAGATCGGAGAAAAAGAGTCCGAATAGGGAAAAATCGGGTTCTCACAACAACAGGTTTTTGGGTGTTTTTCTTCTTGTTTTTATTTGTAGGCTTTATTGCTTTGTTGTTTTGGCTGGTTGTAGGCACACTCTGTGCATCATTTTGAGACTCTCTTGTATCCTTATTTGATTATAGTGGAACTATTTCTTTGGTCTGGACGATCCGTGGTTTTTACCCTTACATTGAAGGATTTTCCACGTTAAAATATCAGAGTTCATTATGTCCATTATTTTGATTAATTTGCTGCCATATATTTTTTGGTGCTCCTCACGAGTTCTTGCAAGTTAGGAGAATTTTATATCTGATGAGTGTTACTTGTTATTGTGTTTTTGTGTTTATTACTTGAATATAAAGATGGTATGCTTGAATGTTACTAATTACCATTTGTGGAAGGGCAATATGAAATATTTGTTATTTGTGAAGAAAATGCATCTTATTTTTTCTAAAAAGCCAGTTGATAAATCTACGGAAGAATGAGATTTTGAACATCAACATGTATGTAGTTTTGTTAGGAAATATGTAGAAGATAATGTTTATAATCATATTGCTAATGAGATAGATACAAAAACTATGTTGGATAAGATAGAGACTTTGTTTGTCTCTAAATCAGTGAATAATAAATTATTCTTACTGAATAGTTTCATAAATTTGAAGTATAAGGAGTGAATGTCTATTTCAGACCACTTAAGTGAATTTCAGGGGCTCCTTTATCAAATATCTGGAATGGGTATCAAGTTTGATGATGAACTATTGGGACTATTTTTACTATTATCTTTACCAGAGTATTGGGAGACATTTCGGATTTCTATAACGAATTCAACTCCTAATGGTGTTGTTTATTTGGAAACGGCTAAGGGTGGTGTTTTGAATGAGGAGATGAGAAGGAAGTCACAAGGTTCTTCATCTCAATTTGAAGTTCTTGTCACAGAACATAGGGGGAGAAATCAGAAAAAAGAATCGAAGGATGATAGAGAAAATAGTAGAAGCAAGTCTAAGTCTAGATACAAAAATGTGGAGTGTCATTATTGTCATAGAACATGGCACATACAAAAGAATTGTTTCCTGTGGAAAAAGGAGAACAAAGGCAAGAAGGGTAAGCATAAACAAATAGGTCGTGAAGATGATAGTGATGATGAACGTGTTAACAAAGGGGTCTTAAATGTTACATCGAGGAATGAGTTCTTTACATTTTATACTTCAGGTGACTTTAGAGTTTTGAAGATGGGTAATGATGGTGTATCTAAGGTAATTGCTGTTGGCGATGTATTCTTGCAAACCAACATGGGAATGCAAATGTTGCTTAAAGGAGTCAAACATTCTCCAAATATTCGCTTCAATTTGATCTCTGTGCATATGCTTGATGAAAGTGGTTTTGATAATCATTTTGCTTCTGGAAAGTGGAAAACCAGTAAAGGTAACTTGGTTGTGGCTAGAGGGAAGAAAATTTGTAAAATGTATTGGTCAAAAGCTTTGATTGCAAAAGACAGTGTGAATGTTGTGGATATGGAATCATCTTTGTGGCACTGAAGGCTTAGCCATATTAGTGAAAAGGGGTGAAATTGCTTAGCTAGAAAAGATGTGCTTCCAAGATTGAAGAATATAGATTTGGAGAAATGTTATCACCGTGTATGATTGGTAAACATACTAGAGTATCCTTCAAAAGGCATCCTTCCTCTAGAAAGTCAGAGTTGCTTCAGTTGGTGCATTCTGATGTCTGTGGCCCTTTAAAGGTAAAACCTTTTAGTGGTGCATTTTGTTCTATTACTTTTATTGATGACTGTTCAAGGAAATTATGGATTTATGTTCTAAAGACAAAAGACCAAGTGTTGGAGAAATTCAAACAATTTAATGCTTTGGTTGAGAGGCATTATTAAAAGAACAACTCCGTAATTATTTGAATTTCTCCAACAGTTGTTTGAATTTAATGCTTTAGTGGTGCATTTTATTCTGTTACTTTTATTGATGATTGTTCCAAGAAACTATGGGTTTATGTTCTAAAGACAAAAGACCAAGTGTTGGAGAATATAATGCTTTGGTTGAGAGACATTATTAAAAGAACAACTCTGTAAAGAAATAGAGGAAAAAGAGAAAGCCCAAGCTATGAATGACGAACTTAGAAAGTTCATTCAAAGCCTACAATAATTTGATTTCAAAATGTTTGAGCAGCAAAAGATTCTCAATGAGTTACCCATACAAAATCATCTTCCTGTATGTTTTGAAACTAAGGAAGAAAATACCTCTTTAAAAATAGAAGTTTATGAATTGAAAAATGACTTAACCAACATGGTAAATACCACTAAAACTCTTCAAAAGAACATGATTTTTGAAGAAGAGATATTTGACAAAAAGGATTTACGCTTCAAAACTTATAAAAAAGAAAAGCTTTAGGAAAAAAAAATTGTGTAAAAAAAGAAGGTTGAGAAAGGTAATAAAAAATGCTTTTACTATAACAAAATTGGAAATTGATTCCATATGTTTTTACAAAACACGGATAAAAAATTCAAAGCAAAACGATTTTCAAAAAGGGAAGAACATTCTTGTATCGTATCAAAAAATTCTCCAAGAATACAAAAGAAGTGTTCTTACTATTCAAAGAGTGGTCATCTTGAATCAAATTGTTATCATAAAAAAAAAATCTTATAGAATAAGATATACTAACTATCAAGGACCCAAAAAAATATGGGTACCAAAATCATTACTAACTTGTGATGTAGGAACATCATCCAACAATCAAGAAAGAACATTGATATATGAACAACAGATACTCAACACACATGAATGAGAAAGTATGGTGCCTCATCTGATTACAAATTTTGGAAGGTCTATAAACTTTGAAAACATTAGCAAATCAAAGGTACATGTATCATTAGTTGAAATAATTTTGCATAGATTAAAAATGTTTGAAATAATTTTGCATAGATTAGTTGAAATAACTTTGTAAAATTGACTTTAAAGTTATATTTTAAAAACCCCAACTGGCTGATTTAAAATAAACATCCTCATATTTTAATTTAAAGACAAATTATTATGTTTTATACTTTGATATATAAATAGGCGACTTATAACTAAAAAAAAATAAATATTTTGATATATAAATAAATGAAATAGATCGGTATTTTTTTTTAAAATTGGTTATTGAAAAAAAAAACCAAAATTTTACGGATGGAATACTAAATTCTTTTACAAATTTGGAGGCTGATACAATAAAAGCTATGCGAAAGAAAATAAGCTAAATTTCCATCTATCTAAGATGTGAACCCATCATTCAAACTTGTTCAAGCATTGAGATAATTAAAGGGGTCTGAATTTTTTATGGGTTAGTTGGATAATCAACCTTGTAATTATTAATGAATATTATTTTACTGAATATCATTTATTAATTGAAAAATAAATATAATATGAATTTATTTATAATCGTAGTTCTAATTGAAAAGAATAAAAAAATCTGAAAGGCTATCAACAAAATAATTATAACAATCCAAGAATAAAAGTCTAATAAAACCAACATCGCCTCAAGATGGAGAATGTATGTTCATTTCCCAACATATTAAGAATTGAATTTAATGTTGCAGGCTCAAGTGACTTAGTAAAGAGATATGCCAGTATATTTGATGAAGAAATGGGAAAAAGTTTTAACAATCTAGTTTGCAGTTTGTCTCAAACAATGTAACAATCAATTTCTATATGTCTTGTTCTCTCATGGAATATTGGGTTTGATGCAATGTTTCTTGCTCATTGATTATCGCAATAACAAGTTGTAGGGCAGAAAAATCCATGTTTAAGTTTTGCAAAAGAAATGTTGAATTTCACAACAAGTTGTCGACGCTAATACTCTATACAATGCTTTGTTTCTTAGACCTCCATGAAATCAATGATGATCCAAGAAATATATAAAATCCAGTTACATACCTTCTCATTTCTCAGTAGGTTGTCCACTCAGAATCGCTAAACACTCGCAATTTGTAAGACCCCAAATTTTATAATAAATTATTTTACTAATTAAATAAGATTTTAAATAATTAATTTGCTGTTAAAATTATTTTCGAATATACGTTGATTAGTTTTATGATTAATTTTCTTTATAGGTATGTTTTCTATGATATGTTAATCTTGTATATATTTGACTAGATAAGTGATATGAATAATAAATATTATATTTTATATATTTTTATAAAGTCAATAGTATATTAGTGTAAATATTTTAAAGAATAAGATTTAAGTGATTTTACACGTATATGTGAGTTGGTAATTGTAACACCCTGATTTTTAACAGTGCGGATGTATTTTTTTTTTATAACAAATTATAAAACAAAGAAATAAAGAAAGAAATACTTTTGGATAAAATATTTAAGTCGTAACTCAACGACAAAAGTCAAAAATATTTACAAACAGCGAAAATAGTTTTTGAAACAGAAATCAAAAGTATTTAAATAGAAAAATACACCGGCACTATGAGACATATTAGACATAGCTTATACCCCTAAGGTATTATCGGCAAACACTTGCATAAAAGCACTGCCACAAGAATCTCTACTTTCCCATGTCACATCAAAAAGTGGAATATGGGCTCATCAAAAGAAAAGTCATCAGACAATTTAAGCATACATACAATATTCCAAAATGAAATAAATACAATCACAAAAGAAAGACATATAATCCTTATACAACCACCTAATCTGATCATGCTACAAAAACTACACAACCCGAGTGATCTCCCCGCTCCCCGCTCCCCGCAAGATCCTCCTAACACAGCTTCGGTAAGGTATGTCTAACTACCTTCCCATCTCCAGGGTACTAACCCGTAGGATGATCCTGGTTCTCATCTGAGGGCAAAGTTCAAATTTCCACAATAATTGTAAAGGGTCACCAACCGAAATTAACAAATATCACATATCATTTAAATTCCAAATGCACAAAATAACCTTTCAACTTTGTATTCTCCTTGAAAGGGTTTTCAGATGCCAAACATGCATAATCAAAGTTGAAAAATGAAGTTTTTAGCAAAACTGCACTATCATATTCGAATACAACACTCTCGTATTTGAATACAATGCTAATTCATAAGTCAGTAGCAAAAATCATCATGTCGTATTCGAATACAGTCCTGTCGTATTCGAATACAAGGGCAAAATCATAAGTCAATAGCAAAAATCATCATGTCGTATTCGAATACAATGTTAAAATTTCAATTGAAATTGAACGTTTTAAATAGGTATTCGAATACAAACACCTCATATTCGAATACAACTACGAAATAATGCAGATTTTAGTTTCGAAAATATTTCAAAATCATTCAACACTTACAACACAAATTCAATCAATCACACTCATCAATTATGGTACAACCATAAACAACAATCGAGTATGTATATATAATCATCACATTATATCAAACACGACTCGCGTGCCAAGCACCCTAATGCAATGCGTATATGCCCAAATGCATGATTTCAGAATTCCAAACCAAGACTCTCCTCGAAGGGTGTAAATCATAATTGTACAACCTCTCACATACCAGTACTAATTACCAAGGTATAAATCAACATGATTTACTAGTGTGCAGTCGCTGATAGACCAGCATGATTTTCTAGAGTAGAATCGCTCACACATTAACATATTTTAGAGTTTAATCTCTCACAGATCAGCACGACTTACTAGCGTGCAGTCGCACACAAACCAGCACGACATACAAGAGTACAGTCGCTCACAGACCAACACGATTTTCTAGAGTGCAATCGCTCACAGATCAACACATTCTAGAGTGCAATCTCTTACAGATCAACACGACAATCCTTGCAAGGATAAGATGAACCAACAATTCACATGACATCATCTTGTGGCCCATCATGATCACCATTATCACGATGACCTCATCGCGATCACCATGTACTATGAAATGCAAGAGCATACTCTGACTCTTTCACCACAATCATTAAGTAAATGTAGATATTAAAAGATTTCCCTTTATTAATACTCATTTAACACTAATGATTTTTCAAATTCACCACAGAGCATACTCAAACACATCAAATTCAATCTCCACAATTTCACACCAAATTTACTCATAAATCGTCCATTTTCAAAACTCCACATTTTCACACATAACCCACCAAATTCATTTTCCATAAACCCACATAAATCACATCTCCAAAAATTCATAATAATCATTATGAACACATAAATTACACCAACCATAAATCACCATAACCCACACCTCAAACACACATCAAACATTCATAATATCAACTATGAACACATAATCAAATTAAATTTAATTCTCCCTAAGTTCAACATAAATCACTCATATTCAATCTCCAAAATTTTCAAACATTAATCAACAAATTTAATCTCCACAAATTTCAACCATAAATGACCAAATTCAAAACTCCACATCTTCAAACACTAATCATCAAATTCAATCTCCAAAATTTTCAACCATAAGTCACTAAATTCAATCTCATCGAATCGCACTTAAATCGGTTTTGAACATATCAAAACTTAATCCCATAAATTCACATATAGGGTCCTATATGAAATCTAGAAATTTTGATGGAGCCATTAGCTCCGTTGTAGCTTTCACAACCGATTACGGCACCACAATTAATTACGGTAAAAATTTTGTTCGCATCATCACTTCTAAAGTTGGCTCACTAGCACTGTAGCGTGGAGATGAACAATTTTCCCTTCTTCCACTTCTCGAAAGGGAGCTTAGATCTAGAAGAAAAATGATGATTTGTGTTTTTGTTTTTGAAACTCACCCACACTTGGTTTCAAAATAGAGAAAGACAAAGAAGGCAGAAGGCTACCGTGAGGCAGGAGAAATGTAGTTTTTCTTTTCTTCCAACACTTGGTTTTTTTCTTGAAGAAGCAATCCAACAAATATCTAAATACTCTTACACACATCGCTTCACTCACATCTAAACTATTTTGATAAAAAAATTTACTCTCGTCGAAACTCAATTGACAGATAAAATTTTCAGCAACTAGAGAAATTTTAGCAAATAATGTAAATAAAGTATTATTCGACAAATAATTTTAAACGAGTCTCAATATATATATATATTATGATTTGGTAACTAATATAAAATATTGATATTATATTTATTTATTTTATAATTTTGACTATTGCAGTTTTATGTATTTGAGAATCCTCATGGCTGCCACGTAATGGTCTTTGGTCGATGATTGCATAAATTGGCTAAGTTGCTGCATGGTAAAACTGATATCAGATCGTGTGTTGGTCAAGTAGATAAGACGTCCAATAATTCTTCTAAAAAGGTTGGGTCATGAGATCGCAGTATCTGAAGTGTTTAAAAGATTGCAATGAAAGTCCTAAAGGTAAACAAGAGGATTTATTGGCCTTGTTAATTTGTGAATACTAAGAGGTATAAAAGGCTCTGGATGTACATAATTATTATCATCATAAGTAGGCATGATATTAATATCATTCAAATTAGAAAGGCTAACTTTACTATGGACACAATCTAGTTCTATAGGTTCAAAAGGAAATTAAAAATGCCCAAATAATTGTAAGAGGACAAATCACTTTTAGAAGAATCATTACTAGATAAGTATGGAAATTAACATGTCTAGAAACTAGACAAATCACTGTAAGAGGACAAATCACTTTCATGAAAATTAACATGTCTAGAAACTAGAACTTCCCTAATATGTAAATCATAACAAATAAAGCCTATAGTGCCAAATATATATCAAAGAAATAGACATTTTCTAGATCTAGGATCTAATTTAGTCTTATGTTGTTGCAAAGTAGAAACAAAGCAAAAAGATCCAAAAACTTTCAATTCATTAAGATCAGGAAGATATTTATACAACAGCTCATAAGGGCTATGATTATTAATGGATGCTGATGGTAATCTATTAATGAGATAAATGGCATGTTTGACAAAAAAAACCAAAATATTTTTGGAAGATTAGCATGAAAAAGCAAGCATCTAGTAACATTTAAAATATGTCTATGTTTTCTTTCAACAATTTTGTTATGGAGTTTCAACACATGATGTTTGATGTAGAATTCCAAATTTTGCATAAAATTTAAGATACAAGAACTCAACACCATTATCAGTCCTAATAACATTGATAACTTTGTCAAACTGATATTTAATTAAAACAAAATCATGCATTAACTTTCGAGTTTCAAATTTAGCTTTCATAAAATAAACCCAAGTGTGTCTAGTACAATGATCAACAATAGTTAGAAAATATTTATGACCATGAATAGAAGAATAGAATTAGGATCCCCAAATATCCATATGAATCAAATCAAAAGCATTATCTGAAACAATATTACTAGCATGAAAAGGTAATCTAGATTGTTTGGCAAGATAGCATGAATCACAAATTTTATTTGAATTGGAACTCACATATGGAAAATGTTTACAAATTTGAGTAAGAACATTATTAGAACGATGTCCTAATCTAAAAAGTCAGAGATCAAAAGTAGCATGTAACGTTCTAGAATTTAAACAGTACAACGCATAATATTTGACATCATTAATAGGTTGTTGCACATGATATAAACCATTAAAAAGCTTATCATGCCCAATCATCTTGGATGCAGGGTTCTGAATGTCACATTGAGAGTCAACAAAAGTCAATTTACTATTCAAAGAAGTAATTAATTGTTGAACAGAAATAATGTATAAGGTAAAATCACGAATGTATAAAACACTGAAAAGTTTAAATTCATTTGTAAAATATACAGTTCCTGAATGTGTAGCTATAACAGTATTTCCATTTGGCAATGTAACATGAATTGGTTTAATTTCATGAAAAGTAATAATTTTTTTGGAATTACAAGTGACATGGTCAATATCACCAGTGTCAAGAATCCAATGGTTTGGAGAGATATTACCTAAAACAAAATTATGTTGATTAGAGGAAACTCTAACAAATTTGAGAAATTTGATTTGTAGGTTGAGATTGATTGTCATAAGAGGAAGCAGATTGTTGAAGTAAATGTCTGAGTTGATTAATTTGGTCAACAATGAATTGAGAAATGCCATCCAATGAATTGGATTTAGGAGAACTAGGATTGTTAAGAGTAGTCCAAGAATCATCATCAATAATTGAAGAATTAATAGATTTGGTTTTCTTGTATCTAGGAGAATATCCAGATGGAAAACCATCTTTAAAATAGTAATGATCAATATTGTGTCCTAGCTCATTGCAAAAAGTACATTGTTGTTGAGGACCACCACCTCTGCCCTGAAAAGATATGTGACCTTTACAACGACCTAAACCATTTCTAGGATTAGCATTAGAAGCACCAATGATGGAAGAGTTCATTAGAACCTTGACATCAATAGAAGGACTAACTTGTCGTTCTTGCTATAAAATTAAAGAAAATATTGTGGTTATATAAATTAGAGGATCCATCATCAAAATCTGGGTTTTAACCATATTAAAATTGTCATTAAGGCCCTTGAAAAACAAGTGAAGGCTTCAGAGGAACAATAACGTAGGACTAGAAATCAAAGACTGATTTATCACCCTGTTTAATAGAGTGTAAATCTTGAAGAAGATTAGAAAAATGAAAATGGTTTCCTTTGGAAAATCGATTATTTAGATGATCCCATAAATTTTTTGAATTCTCAATATGTATATTACTTTGAGCAATAGAAGGAAAAAGAGTACGAGTAATCCAATAAATTACCATCATATTGCAGCGCTCCCAAGCATCAACTATCACATTGTTCTCTGTCGGCATCGATAACTTGTTGCTGATGAATTTTGCTTTGTTCTTGGAGATCAACGCATTTTTCATCAAACGACTCTTATTGTAATAATTTGACCCTTATAAAGTTTGATTTATAAGCAATGCACTCATATTTTCGCCAGGATGAAGGTAATACGACGATGTTGGATTTTGGGAGTCATCTTGAGAAACAGTTACAAATGTAGTTGATGATGAATCGTCAGCGGAATCTGCCATTGAAAAGTTGGGCAAAGAAAAGGAGAGGAAAAGAAGGGCAAATATGAGAAGAGAAAGAAGGATGAATGAAGTCGTCGTTTTTGTTTTTTGGAAATTTAGGAATTTTAGGCGTTTCATATTTTTGTGTTTGGAATTTTAGAGTTTAGGAAAAATTAGGTTCAAAAATATAATAAAGAAGAAAAAAAAAAGAAACTTTTGATACCATAATAAATATTATTTTACAGAATATACATCATTTATTAATTGAAAAATAAATACAATATAAACCTATTTATAATAATAGTTTTGTAATTGAAAAGAACAAAAAGTTTGAAAAATTATCAACAAACTAGTTATAACAATCCAAAAATAAGGCCTAATAAAACAAACTAATATTAAACTAACAATTATGTTGTTTGTGTTTCATTTAGGAGTGGTGAAACATTGATTCAAGAACAAATTTTTGAGTTTGCATTGAGTTGGAATTGAACGGAGTGAAGTTTTTTGTGGGTTATCAAGGATCACACACAAATCACAAAATGGCGTTTATTTTGATGATATCATATATAATGAGAATGTAAGTAATGGTGGAACTTGAAGAAATAAATTTGCGATATCAAAACATAAAGATTTGTAAATGCAACTATGAAAAGACGAGTAATTTGATTGAAAAAATACACAAATTTAGAAGAGACGGAATTATAAGCATAACATAGTATTTAGGTTTGTATGTTAGAGAAGAAAAAAATTTAAAACAAAAAAATAGTTATTAATAAAAATTAAGATATTTATTTTTAAAATATAAAATTTTCTTTTTCATAGAATAATTTTTTTATACTAATAAAACAATTACATAAAATCTTTTTTAGCGATAGGAGTATATAAAGTATAATAAAAAAAGAAATATATAAATGATTAAAATATTCTTAAATACAACACATATTTAAGATAATAATATTGATATAGTTTAATTATTTTCTTCATGTATCAATGGTCAATTTTAAATAAAATGAAACCATACTCAAATCAACAAGGCTGAGTTTATTATTGGATCTTTTGTTGGGGGTATGTTGCAGATCTTGAGTAAGAAGATGATTAAATTGATGATGATAAAAGTTGCACAAATAAATTCCAAAGCATGTGTATCACACTAAGCTTTAGGTTCGATTCGCCCCCACCCATTTATATATATTGGATGCAAACGGGTTAACCGGCGAATCCCCTTCAGGATACTTTGGAATCCTTGAAGTGAATTACGCATTCACATCAAGCCTATCGGTCAATGATAGTTTACAGAATAAAATTCCTTCATTTACTCTCATGCACTAGAGAAAAGAAGAAATGACTCAGAAATATTTTTGACTGAAATTTTGACTCATGTAACATGAATTTTGTGTTGTTTTGTCTTGTGTTGTTTCTGCCTCTAAAGTATCTCTATTTATAGAGATGTTCATACCAATTGGTGAAAAAATAAACTCTTCAACTCATACCAATTGGTGAAAGAAAACAACTCTTGAGAAATATTGTAACTTTTGATAACTTAATAGATGCATTGGTTTGAATTAAACCCAAACATTGCAACTAGTTGACCAAGTGATATATTAAGTTATTTAATTTTGCTACATTAATATAGCTATTAGAGATATAATGTTGTGAATGTGATACAAGCTCATATCTAGATAATCACCACTGGTGAAAACGTCAACTCACACTTGAGTAGCATCAAGTCTTGAGTTCAATGATGAAAGTACGCTATTAGAGTGATTGAAGTACTTGACAATAGATACATCCCAAAGGATAACAGTACTTGGACCATCAAATAAAAGTGGTAGAATGAGGTCTCCTCTTAATGGACATATAGCATGTATTTGCTGGAATGTATAATTATGGGTGCATTTCTGATATAGTCCACCTATATGAGAATGAAGTGGGCCGCTTCATAGAGTTCAAGAGCTTGACTTATAAATTCTCACGAAAAGGATATGAGACATAAGGCCTTATCAAACGTGTCATTTTTATAATTCGATCAATGGTACCGAGATTTCATGTGTGAGTTATGCACACTTATTCTAATGAATGGTTGGTTCAAAGCTTGTCTACGAATCTATTCGGGGATGAGTGAAAACATAATTTACTAAGTAATTGTTCAAATCGCAAGATACCTTTATCTGAAACCATGAGATTTCCAGAATAACGGACTTATATATATTTTGAAAATGGTGGGAGATTGTTAGGGAAATTTCCAAAATATATTTGAAATTTTCTAATAGCTATATTAATGTAGCAAAATTAAATAACTGTATGTATCACTTGGTCAAGTAGTTGCAATGATTGGGTTTAATTCAAACCAATGCATCTATTAAGTTATCAAAAGTAGCAATCTTTCTCAAGAGTTGTTTTCTTTCACCAAATGGTATGAGTTGAAGAATTGTTTTCTTTCATCAATTGGTATGAATATCTCTATAAATAGAGATACTTTAGAGGAAGAAACAACAGAAGATAAACAACACAAAATTCATGTTACATGATTCAAAATTTCAGTCAAAAATATTTCTGAGTCATTTCTTCTTTTCTCTAGTGCACGAGATTAAATGAAGGAATTTTATTATGTAAACTATAATTGACCGATAGGTTTGATGTGAATGTGCAATTCACTTCAAGGATTCCAAAGTATCCTGAAGGGGATTCGCTGGTTAACCCGTTTGCATCCAATATATATAGATTGGTGGGGGCAAATCGAACCTAAAGCTTAGTGTGATATACACGATTTGAAATTTATTTGTGCAACTTTCATCATCATCAATTTCATCATCTTCTTACTCAAGATCTGCAACATAACCCCAACAAAATATCCAACATTTATTTAGTTCGATTTAGATTGAACTCAAACATAGGGAAAAAAATCAATTTAATTAATTTTAATTTTTTTTATTGAACTCGAACTCAAAAATACATACAATTGAAATTTAAGTTGAAAGATGTAGTTTATTTTTTTATTTTATTGATATTTTTAATAGTGAGAACTTGTGTCGTGTATAATTGATATATTAAATTTTGTATCGATGAGAATTTATCCTCTGTATGATAACAATTTTGATACTTTTAATCAATGATAACTTTTCTCGTGTAAAATAGTTTAATCTCGCAAGTGGCAACGTGTTTGGTGTATGATAGTTGTTTTGAAATTTGTATAAATAAAAACTTGTTCAATGATTACACAATTGATTTAATATTTAATTTTAATAGTTCATAACAATAATTTTACACTTCTTATGATAAAAAGAATTAAAATACACCACTTGAAAAAGAAAAAAGATCCAAATCAATTTAAAAAATTAAACAACTAAAATAAATATTAGATAAAAAATAAATAACCTATAGTATATTTAAACAAACTAAGAAGATTACAAAAACAGAATATTTGCAGCAATTATCTAAATAAGTTAAAAGATGGAAATCTCATATTGGACAATAAATAATTTATTTGAATGTTAATCCTCATGCTTGATGAGAGATTACAACAACAAATGAAATTATGAAACCAAATATTTTCTAAACTAATGATAAATTTCTGCATGCCTACATCAAATTAGAATTTGGTTTGGAGACCATAATATACCTAATGGTTTTTGTTCTTGATTCCCTACCAGTTTCTTGGACAAGCTTATCAAACAAATTTTTTTGTGAAACGTAGCACTACGTAAGACCATTAAAATATTTTGTTAGAATTGGCACAAACAAAGAGACACAACACAAGTTATCTTAGTGGTCGTACTAAAAGAAGAGATAATAAATGTTTTTAGAGAGGAATGCGCTTAACATTATTATCGAACTCTTAAGATATAATATTAAACAATTATTAAAGAATACTAATTAACTATGAAATATAACATGTTGAAGAATGATTGAAATATATATTTTAAAAATAAAATATTTAGAAATGAAAATTAGTACATGAGAAAGAAAAATGTTTGTGTTAAATCATAATTTATTAAATAAATATGGTATTATTGATATTGATGTAAGTGCTATTAGAATTGGACCACACATATAAATTTGACAAAAATAAAACTATGTAATAAAATTAAGATTGAGATGTCAATAAAATAGTTTGTGGGGACTCATTTAGTAACTTATAAATAAATAGATTGATTGAACATTAAACAACTTTTTTGTGAGGTAAATTTGTCTTTTATTATTGTTTAAAGATATTATAATTGCACTGTACAATTTTCTATAAATAAGATTACTTAAAGAAGGTGGATAAATATTATTAATTATGAAGGTGAGTGAAGATAAAGGTAGTTAGGTATGTACGTGGTTTGGGAGTGGCACCATGCCTAACACTATGGTGTTATTGAGTAAAAAACAAAACACTACGGACACAAAAAAAATTAAATTAAGTGGCATTCATTGTCTCGCACCGAATTTCTCCCTTTAGTAACTCATTTCGAATAATTAATTTTATAAATTTAATTATTATATCAAAAGTTTTTATTGAATATATTAATTTTATACATTTTTAAATTATTTAATATTTTCTTTTGTTAGGATTATAAGTAAAAAAGAGACTTTAAATTTTGATCATTAATAGTTTACATGTTTAATGCTATTATTTTTAATATATTCTTACTTTATTAAAGAAAATATTTAATGTTGGTAAACAAGTGTTTGACATTCAAAGAGATAGCTTAGTAAATTTGGATTATCTTTTACATAATTTAAAAAATTAGTTATATTTAATTAATTTTCTTAAAAATGGGGAAAAACAGTCATTATTTTTTTTATATATTACTGAATAGAAAGAGTAATTCATTAAATAATTTCAAATGAACAAAAACATAAATAAATATCGTTGATTAAATTACATAACTACAAATTTTAAATTTATATAAAACTTTACGTGTTTCATCGTTAATATATTATATCAATAATTAATAAGCTATTAAGGAGAGTAATTCCTATAAAGTTACTTTGGTTTTTGAATTGGTTTTTGACTTTTTCACAATCAAAAAACAACAACCTTGTTGCTTTGGTTTTTGACTTTTTCTCAAGTGAAGTTATTGACATAGCTAAAAAATTCAACCTTATGTCTTATGTTTTTGGTACTTCATCAGCTGTAGCATTTCAATTCTGTCTCAATCTTCCAAAACTAGATGAAACTGTTTCCTCTGAATTCATGGACACGACAATAACATTTGATATTCCAAATTCTAATGTCTCTTTTAAGGTAAAAGATTTTCCTGACCCTGTTCTTTATGCAAGATCAAGTGAAACATACAAAGGTTTTCTTCTTGTGTGTCAAAGACTTTCTTTATTAGATGGTGTCATTGTTAATAGTTTCACAAATTTAGAACCTGATGCAATAAAATGTATGGAAGATTTTCTGTGTTTATCCTATTGGACCCATTATTCAAAATGAGTCAAATAGTAAAGTCAACAAGTCAACGTGTATTAATTGGTTGAACAATAAGCCTTCAAAATCTGTTTTATTTATTTCTTTTGGGAGTGGTGGAACACTCTCTCAAGAACAAATCAATGAGATAGCTTTTGGGTTAGAATTAAGTGGTTGCAATTTTTTATGGGTTATAAGAGTCCCAAATAAACATTCAAGTTCTTTTTATTTTAGTGGTTCATCAAAAAATTCTAGTTCCAATTCTAATTCTAATTGTGATTTTGATGATGACCCATTAAATTATTTACCATTGGGTTTCTTGGAAAGAACTAAAGATCAAGGCTTGGTGTTCCTTTGTGGGCCCCACAAGTTGATATTCTTGGACATAGTTCAATTGGTGGTTTTTTGACTCATTGTGGTTGGAGTTCATGTTTAGGGTTGGAATTCAAGAGTTGAAATTTGGGGCTAGTAATGCAATGAGTGAAAATGGTTCATCTAGAAAGGCATTATCTAGTTTAGTACTCAAATGGAAAGAAAGAATTTTTCAAAAATTAAATTTCAAATGATAAGAAAGAATTTCTCAAAAATTAAATTTATTTTAGACGATGTAATCAAGAAACGAGATAAATTCGTTATTTTATTTTTCATAAATAGTTCATTTTCATAAACACTCATTGAGTGTTTCATATGTATTTAGAAAAATTTGTTGGATAATTAATTTGCACTTTTTATATATAGTTATTATTAAATTGTTTGTTATGTATAGAGATATATTGAATATATGTTTTGCAAAAAATATATTTAATGTTAACTTTTTATATTTTAAAATAAATTAATAATATTAATAGAAGTAAATTTGAAGAAAAATAATAATACATATAGTAATTTACATTAAAACTTATATTTAATATTAAATATTTTTTCAATTAATACTTATAATTAGAAACCGAAAATATATTATCTAATATTGAAAAATGTTATAAATTTAAAGAAAAAAAAATCTATTTAATTGTCGTTATAACAGCCCATATTATTATTATTATTTGTTTGGTACCCCTTGTGTTAAACAAGTTCTTTCATGTTTTGCTTATTAAAAAAATTGTACTATATTATTAATATAGAAAATAATACAATTATCTTAGTTTCACAAGAAAAAAAAAATTGTAGTCCAAAGCCACATACATAATTAAAATCGGTAGTTTTTTCAATGTTCTAAAAAATATTCAAATATATATTTAGATCGGTGTATATTTAAATTTTTAAATAAATAAATTCAAACTTATGTTAGAGACATTTTTGTATGAGAAAAAGTCACCAAAAGTTGGCACAATGTCACATACTATTATTATATAGAGTCACAGATCTAACTTTGTATTTTTTTTAACGATACAGACAATGTGATGTATCTCTTCCTTTTCTTATATCATTCCTCATTGTTTTGTTAGTATATATACACTAAAATACTCCCTCTTGTCCCATATTATAAAACTCTGCACTGCCACTACTCCATCTCTCTCACAATTATGTTAATATTATAATTATTGTTAAAATTAAATATTCTTTTTTAATTATGCTTTTTCTTAATATAAGTAAAAAATTTAAACAATATTTTACAAATATTAAGAAAAGTAGTAGTAATAATAAATAGGGTATTCGTTAAGAAAAAAAAAAATTATTAAGTTTTAATTACTCAATTTTTATCAATTTATAAATTTAATTTTTCTATTTTAAAATATGATAGTTTTAGTGTTTCATTGTTATTTTTTAACTATAAAATGATGATGTGATATACTTTGTATAAAGTAATATTATTAACACCAATGAAATCGTAATAGAATTCTATACAAATTTAATTTTTAAATTTTGTATAAAGTAATTTTTTTATAAATTTTGTATTATGAAATCGTAAATTATATTACTTAAAATATATCGATCATTTTTAATTTAAAAATTAAAAGAATATATTAAAATTATTAATTTTTAAAATAAAGAATCAATTCTATGAATAAATTAAAATAAAATAAAAATTAAAACTACAATTAAAGAAAAAAAGTGAATTACACAACTACAACTTTTTTTACATTTAAATTTTTAACAAGTGTTGTTGTTAAATAAATCTAACCCCTATAATTGTTGACATTGCAAGAGAGGGACAAAAAATTGTGTTTTCAAATAGGAAATGATTAAAGTGTCTATTGACACCATCAAGAGAACTACGATTCCCAAAGTATCCTTCATAGAGGACTTTGCCATGAAGTTCTTGGAAGACAAAAAATACCCATTCTCTTCATTCATTCTCCTTCCATCCTTTTTTTCACACAAAACAATTTTTTCGTTTAATAGAAAGACTTTGCTATAATTACTGTAAATTCAATTTCTGAAATAACTTTTCCAAAAATGCAATGATGGGAATGGCAAAAATGTTACACATAAATTTGATTCCCACCTTTTGTCAATTTTTTTTTTTTTTTCAATATTAAGTTTCAACCGGTGTTGGAAATGAAACCATGAGAACATGAAAGTTATATTATTCTAGGGAATCTTTCGCAATTAAGAATAAAATTTTATAACCTAGTAAAATATGAATACAAATTATCTATCCACGTGTTCTCAAAAATCATAATTAGATTCATTGAAACTTGGTCTAGTTGCTGCTCTTAAATAAAAATTATAACATTACATTGTATATAAAAAATTTAAATTGTAAATTTAAAAAAAAAAATATATTAGAGAAATATAGTAGTTTAAATCTTGATTTACATTTTTAATAATTACAATTTAGTTGGATCTTATGAAAGAAATTGTATTTTATTTTATAATTATAGTAATTATTTTTGTAATTTTTTATAAATTATTTCCTTTTGTTTTTTTTATAAAAGACATTTGTATTATAGTTTATTCTATTAAAATTGGTGTATTTGATTCATCTTAAATATTTCGGAGACTCTGTCCTAATTTTAAAAATTGAGTTTAATAAAAAATATATAATTTTAATAATTAAAAAAATTAGTGTAACTTGAACATGAATCAAACAAAAATATACCCAATGCAAATGAAACTGAAATTTTTAATTCATAAATATCTAAATACTTACAAATTTAAAACAATTTTCAAGTGAAACTTAATTAAACTATAACTATAATCTAGACTCAAGACGTGATCCGACTCCTCAGACTTTCAATGTTTACCTATTACTTGGAAAACATCACCCTCAACATAGTGAGCATAAAACTCAGTAACATAGATTTAATAAAAACAATTATTGATGTTTCTCAGTCATGTCGGTGTGCTAAGCATGGAAAATCCTCTCGGTAAACTATGCTACAAATTAATATAATAATATTTATTCGTAAGCTATATTTAAATACACCTTCTACCTCTAGCCTCATATCTTTCAAATACTTTAAACCACTAGACATGAGTAATCTAATGACTTAAACTCAATATATCAAGTAAGTCATAAAGACTACATTGGTTTCACCCAATGTCCTCTACTTGAATAATCTCTTTTGATAAGATTGAACATAATTAAGTCCGTAAGTGGTGCTCCACTTACCCTCGCTTCCGTCGTATATAGACGGAGAGTTCATCTAGCTAGAATGAACCCTATATAATAATAATAATAATAATAATAATAATAATAATAATAATAATAATAATAAATAATACTAATAATAATAATAACAATATTAATAATAATAACAATCTAATATATATCTAATCATAACATAAGTAATCTTCATTCACACCATAGAACATGCGCTTAATATATCAAACTTCTATAAAAGAGTGTTATATTTAAGCTTTCAAATGCAATTGGTTTCACTCAAACCAATTCCTATTGTTTTTTCTATAATCATCGTAACTTACCTATGTTATAAATCGTTTAATGCAGAAACACTATAATTTTGAGAAATTAATTAAAATATCAAACAATGTTCGATTTAAATAAATGATAACATTTTGGAAAGCCTAAGATGTCTAGTTTATAAATATAATTTTTATTATGTGTAATAAGCATTCAATTAGTACAGTTTAATAAAATAAGGTATACTTATACAAAAATATAACAATAGATTATTTTCCAACTTGAAATTCAATTTTTTCTACCAATTCTCAATGAAAATTGGTGAAATCAGTGTCTATTTCGTAGGTAATTAAGTCTATTTTCTAATGGGATAGAAATCAGTTCAAAACACTATCCATGGAGAAAGTTATGAACAAAATACCACAGATATATCTATATGGGGTTCGAAGACAACACCATACTATTTTCACTTCAAACTTTATATTTTCAAGTTAATATGATCAACTAAGTAAAATACATTCAAAATTCAGCATAAAAACAAGTAATTACCAATACTAAACAGTCATCATCTCATCACAAATTCAACCACAACACTCAACAACAACTCATCATAGTAATTAATACAAACACCTAACATGCATTATTAATAATCTATGATACAAAATCAAATAAGATTATCTCAATACCCAAACATGCAAAACATGATCTCTAAGCACACCTAAGAGAGGTTTTAAGAGGGTTTTCTATGTTACCTTATCTTGTAGATGTGGGAGAGTTGTGTCTTTTCCTAAGGTTGAGTTTTAATTCCATTCATTGATAATAATCCTAATTTGTCTTCCATCTTCAATCTTCTTTGTGTTTCTTCAAGAGTGAAACTTAATATTCTTTATTTCTATCTTACTCTCCTCATTTGTATTCAATATTGTTGTAAGAAGAAAATATTGAAAAGGAATGATGTGAGTTGTCTTGGAGGCAGAACATGCAAAATGAAGAAATGTGGTGTTTTCTCTCTTCTTTTTCTTCGTATTCCTGTTCTACTACATTGTGTCATCCCTTCTCTTTCTTCTTTTTATTCATTATTTTATTTTATTTTTTAACAATTGGGTTTTAAGTAAAAGGGAGTGTGATGGAAATTGTCAATTACACCCCTCCAAATCCTTACAAATGACAAATTTTGTTTTGACTACAAAATGGGCTACTAGAAGTTGAATTTGAGGTTTCTATTGGGTTTATTTCTAATTTATTCCCCAACTATAACAAACACATTACTTTTTGAACTTCCTAAATTAAGCTTCACTTGAATAACTAACAATCATTTTTTTACATAAATATACAATTTACATAAATATACAATTTTTATAAATATAAGAGATTTGTATAAATATATGAATTACAACAATAAAATATAAATAATAGAATTATTAGTATAAATAAAAATAAATGGAATATACAATTTTTTTTTGGGTGTTACAATTGGTAAAATAAATATTAGCCTATAAACACATACTACATTATGCAATAAAGATCTACACTAATACAATCTACATAATGCATGCAATTTGATTAGGTTAATTCATATAACAACAAAAGATGCACATATAACATGTCATTTTCACATATTAGACTCAAATATACATCTCAACAACAATAGCCCAACAACCACAATTCAACTCACAAAATCAATTGTACTCATAAAATATATCAGAGATCAAAAGAAACATATGAAATTTCTAGAATTTAAATAATACAACATCAAATATTTTACAACATTAAAAGGTTGTTGCAGTTGATATAAACCATTCAAAAGCTTGGCTATAAAATATTGAAAAGTTTAAATCCGTTTTTAAAATCTACAGTTATTAAATGTGTTGCTATAACGGTATTTCCATTTGGCAATGTAACATGAATTGCTTTAATTTCATGAAAAGTAATAAATAAATAAATAAATTGGAATTCCAAGTGACAAGGTCAGTAGCACCAGTATCAAGAATCTAATAGTTTGGAGAGATATTACCTAAAATAGAATTTTGTTGATTAGAGGAAACTCCAGCAATTTGAAAAATCTAATTTATAGGTTGAGATTGATTTCCAAAAGAGGAAGCAAATTGTTGAAGTAAATGTTTGACTTGATTAATTTGGTCAGCGGTGAATTGAGAGACGTTACCATTAGATGAATTAAATTTAGGAGAACTATCATCGTTAAGAGTTATCCTAGAATCATCATCAAAATTGAAGAATTAATAGATTTTTTATTCTTGTATCTAGAACCATGTTAAAATAGCAACTATCAACAGTGTGTCTTAGCCTATTGCAAAAAGTACATTGTTGTTGAGGACCTCCACCTCTGCCTCGACTTGATTTGTAACCCTTACCATGACATGGATCATATCTATGATTAGCATTAGAACTACCATTACTGGAAGAGTTCATTAGAACTTTGGCATCAATAGAAAGACCAATAATTTATCGATCTTGTTGTAAAATAAAGAAAATGTTGTTGTTATATCAGGTAGAGGATCCATCATCACAATCTAAATTTTTAAAGTATTAAAATTTTCATTAAGGCCCTTTTAAAAAAAAGGGGGAAGACTTTAGAGGAACGATGACATAAGACTAGTTTTTGTAAACTATATTCAAAATAGAGTGTAAATCTTGAAGAAGATCGGGAAAACGAAAATGGTATTCGTTAGAAAATCGATTTTTTAGATGATCCCGTTAATTTTTTGAATTCTCAGTTTATATAGTACTTTGAGCAATATAAGGGGAAAGAGTACAGGTAATCCAAGAAATTATCATATCATACTGTAGCGCTCCCAAGCAACAAATAACGCATCATTCTCCGTTAGTGTCAATAACTTGTCATTGATGAATTTCACTTTGTTCTTTGAGATCAACACATGTTTCATCAAACGACTCTAGTTGTAATAATTCAGCCCTTGTAAAGTCTAATTTTATGAGCAATGTTCCCATATTTTAGCTAGGATAAAGGTAATACGATGTTGAATTTCTTGATTCAACTTGAGAAATAATTGCAAAGGTTGAGGATGAATGGTGATCATACCCAACCATTAAAAAGTTGATCCAAGGAAAGGAAAAGAAAGGTGAGAATGAGAGAAAAAATAAGGACTAAGCCTTCATTTTTTATTTTTTATTTTTGAAATTTTAGAGTTTTGACGAAATTGAGTTTGAAGGCATAAGAGATAAAGAAAAAGAAACCTACAATACTATAATGGATATTATTTTACTAAATATATGTTATTTATTAATTAAGAAATGAATACAACGTTGGCCTATTTATAATAAGAGCCCTGTAATAAAAAAGAACTAAAAAGTCAGAAATGCTAAACCAAAAATATAGCTATAACAATCTAAGAATAGAGGCCTAATAAAATTAATTAATATAAAATTACAAGAAATAATTTTAACAAACTATCATTTTTAACTAATGGTACATTTTTTTACTATTATCAATATAAAATATAATAGTATTTTAGAAGTTGTATATATATTCATTAAATAATAGTATAAGAAAAAGTTAAAATTATATTAAAAATTGTGAATGATTTACTTTAAAAGAATTTTTATTTACTAAAGTAAATTTAATTATAATATTGATGAAGTACATATTATTGCATTCAAGTATTCATATTTTGTTGTGAAAAAAAAGTACTCCCACTTTTTTATGATAGTTTTCGATAAAATCTACTCATATTGCCAAACTTATTAAAAAATTTGTTTAGAAAGCACCATGGCATTGACATAGAAATAATAATGAACTATGGCATGGGCTTTTATTAATAGTTAGCTTATTAATTTATTGCTTTTTAACTTTTTCTTTTTTTAAAAAAAACTTTTACTATATAATTAAGTTTACTCATAATTGCTTTTTGTGTTTTATTTTACATAATGT
>JBBPBS010001130.1:1137086-1159098 GCA_037974835.1 Cicer judaicum | reverse complement strand
AATAAAATTATTTATCAAAAAAGAAATTCAACTTCCCCTCTCGTTATTTTAATTTTCAACTTTTTTATTTATATTTTTTTATGTTTTATTAAATTTTAGTAGAAAAAAAAATTATTATTTAAAATGTTTTATTTAATTTAAAAACCATTGACATGGCTTCAACTTAATCATGTTACTCAAGCCACATCATTAAAATTATTTGTTAAATTGATATATAAGACAAAATATCTAAATTTAAAGAAATAAATTATCAAAATTACGAAATTAAAAATACAAAATCAAAATATCTCAATTTTAAAAAATAAAAAAACTAAAATTACCAAATTAAAAATAAAATAATAAAAATTACGAATAAGTGAAAATAAATACTAAAATTACATTTAAACTGTAATTTTAAAAATATCAAATTCAAATTCCATAAAAGACATTCGCAATTTAATTATTAATGCAATTTTGGTTAATTAAAAACAATGTAGCTACCAACACCCCCTAATTTACTACCCACACTCCTCAACTATTTTAAAAAATTAATATTTTTAAATAACCATTCCCTTTTTCCTCTTTTTCTTCTTTATTTTATCTTCATCATCTTCATTAACACCTTTTTCATCTTCTTCATTTTCTTCAACATTAACAATCATCATCATTAATCATCTACATAAATCAGCATCAATCGCCATCAATCATCATTAACCGTATTCAGAATTTTGCTAACATTTACATATACTGAGTTCACGTACATTTACCCAAATTGAATTCTAGTAAATATACGTGGACTCAGTTTACGTAAACATACGTGAAATTACGTTGACGTCAATGGTTTGATATTTAATCTTTAATTATTTTGAAATCTTAATTTACGAACGTGAATTAAGATTGTGTACATACTGAAATGTTGAATTTTCAAACACAATTAATTACACAATCTTAAATCACGTACGTGTACGTGAATTATAATTGCGTAAATTGTGAGATTTTTATTTTTTTTAACATACGTGAACTGAGTTCACGTATAAACCCCAAATTTAGACAAAAAATCGAATTCAGAAACAAACCAACAAATATACATTTGTAGGTCACTTTAAAGGGCATTATAAATATCAAATGGCACTTTAAAGGACATTAGAAAAAAATTAGAACTCAGTAAACTTGAAACAAATATTATAAATTTCAAAGGACATTTTGAGCATTTTGGTTTTTTTACAATTTTGAGGGGTGTGGGTAGTAATGTGACGGGTGTGGATCGCAACATTAAATATTATTTTCTAACTTAGTTGATAAGTATCCGTCAAAAGCTTAATTGAGAAGTAATTCTAAAATATTTTAAAAAAAAATTACTACAATTGATTTTAATATTTTTAGTTAGCGATTCCTTTAATTTAATCAGTTAGAAACTAAAATAAGAAGTTAAATTAATTATTCATTCTCGATTTCCACATGTATCTTAACTACCGTTGTAAATTAAAGGTCACATGTTCTGTCTCACGTTTTTTTACGATTTAAAAGTTATAATTAAAAAAATCAACTAAACAATAATACAAATATTATAAATAATTCAATAAATAATTACATAATAAATACCTTAATAATATTGGAAACTAAAATAGTAATTATATACAAAAATATTAAAAATTCAAGAAATAATTATTTGAAAAAATAAAATAAACTTTTGTGAACCATTTACATGCATATTATAGAAAACATTAAGTTACTAATTACATGCATCTATGAACTTTTATGAACCATTTCTACAATACAATGTATAAAATGTTTATTTTCCTATCAAATGAGTTACAATTGAAGATGTAATTAAGCTAATAAAGAAACCAAGACAACTATATATAAAATGGTGTAATCCAATCAACTCATCGTTACTACTTCTACATCATATGAAAATGTCCACCACGATAAATTCAATACAACTACGACTTATTTTGTTTCTATTTCATTCTTCTATGTTAGAAGCTAATAACCCTCCCAATATTCCACCATCTACACAAACACTACCATTCTCACATTTACATACTAATCAATTTTATAATCCAATTCTCAAAAAAGCTAAAAAGCATCGTCCTCCTCCACCATCATCATCACCACCACCACCTCTCTAACTACCTTTGACCACTTTGTGTATGCCGAAACACGGCCATCAACCTTTTGCAAAATTAATATATGTGTCAATCCAATTTTACCGCAAATAAAATTCAAAATACATGGTTTGTTGTCAAACAAGAGATGCTCTCATCTTAAAAATTGTCAAAACATACGGCTTGACTAGAACGAAGTAAGTTATTTTTTAATCTACTATTATTATTAGTATTATATCATAATCTTAAAAAAATTAAATTTGATAATCTATATTATCATTTAGTAATGTTATGTTATACTCTTTAATAAAGAGAAGTATAAGAATTAAGTTTTGTTTTGTTCATCGATGCTATTGCAAGTCATAATATGTATAAAATTTGATTTGATTGAATTTGGTGTTCATTTTTCTTGTATATGGATAACATAAATCATCATCATTAACCGTATTCAGAAACCGTATTCAGAAATTTGTTAACATTTACATGAACTCAATTTCACTTAAGTTTACGTGAACAGAGTTCACGTACATTTACCTCAACTGAATTCTAGTAAATATACGTGAACTCAGTTTACATAAGCATACGTGAAATTGAGTTCACGTAAATTGTTTGATTTTCAATCTTTACTGATTTCGAAATCTTAATTCACGTACGCGAATTAAGATTGCGTACATACTGAAATGTTGAATTTTCAAACTTAATTAATTACGCAATTTTAAATCACGTACGTGTATGTGAATTAAGATTGCGTAAATTTTGAGATTTTTATTTTTTTTAACGTACGTGATTTAAGAGCATACAATCCTCATATTTAGAAGAGAAAAAATTGAACTCAGAAACAAACCAACAAACATACATTTTTAAGTCACTTTAAAGGCGTTATAAATATCAAAGAGCACTTTAAAGGGCATTAGAAAAAAATTCGAACCCCGTAAAATAATGAAAAAATTTATAAATATCAAACGACATTTTGGCTATTTTGGGTATTTGGTTTTCTTACAATTTTGTGGGGTGTGGGTAGTAATGTGATGGGTGTGGGTAGCAACATTGAATATTATTTTCTAACTTAGTTGATAAGTATCCGTCAAAAGTTTAATTGAGAAGTAATTCTAAAATATTTTTAAGAAAATTACTATAATTGATTTAATATTTTTGGTTAACGATTCCTTTAATTTAATCATGTAGAAACTAAAATAAGAAGTTAAATTAATTATTCATTCTCGATTTTCACATGTATCTTAATTACCACTGTAAATTAAAGGTCACTTGTACTGTCTCACTTGATAGTGTTTTTATGCGATTTAAAATTTATAATTAAAAAAATAAATTAAACAATAATACAAATATTATAAAGAATTTAATAAATAATTACATAATAAATACCTTAATAATATTAGAAACTAAAATAATATTTATATACAAAAATATTAAAAATTCAAGAAATAATTATTTGAAAAAATAAAATAAACTTTTATAAACCATTTACATGCATATTATAGGAAACGTTAAGTTACTACTTACATGCATCTATGAACTTTTATGAACCATTTCTACAGTACAATGTATAAAATGTTTATTTTCCTATCAAATGAGTTACAAATGAAGTTGTAATTAAGCTAATAACGAAACCAAGACAACTATATATAAAATAATGTAATCCAATCAACTCATCGTTACTACTTCTACATCATATGAAAATGTCCACCACGATAAATTCAATACTACTACGACTTGTTTTGTTTCTATTTCATTCTTCTATGTTAGAAGCTAATAACCCTCCCAATATTCCACCATCTACACAAACACTACCATTCTCACATTTACATACTAATCAATTTTATAATCCAATTCTCAAAAAAGCTAAAAAGCATCGTCCTCCTCCACCATCATCATCACCACCACCTCTCTAACTACCTTTGACCACTTTGTGTATGCCGAAACATGGCCATCAACCTTTTGCAAAATTAATATATGTGTCAATCCAATTTTACCGCCAATAAAATTCAAAATACATGGTTTGTTGTCAAACAAGAAATGCTTTCATCTTAAAAATTGTCAAAACATACTGCTTGACTTGAACGAAGTAAGTTATTTTTTAATCTACTATTATTATTAGTATTATTTCATAATCTTAAAAAAATTAAATTTGATAATCTATATTATCATTTAGTAATGTTATGTTATACTCCTTAATAAAGAGAAGTATAAGAATTGAGTTTTGTTTTGTTCATCGATGCTATTGCAAGTCATAATATGTATAAAATTTGATTTGATTGAATTTGATGTTCATTTTTCCTGTATATGGATAACATAAATCATCATCATTAACAGTATTCAAAAACCGTATTTAGAAATTTGCTAACATTTACATGAACTCAATTTCACTTAAGTTTACGTGAACAGTGTTCACGTACATTTACCTAAACTGAATTCTAGTAAATATACGTGAACTCAGTTTACATAAGCATACGTGAAATTGAGTTCACGTAAATTGTTAGATTTTCAATCTTTTATGATTTTGAAATCCTAATTCACGTACGCGAATTAAGATTGCGTACATACTGAAATGTTGAATTTTCAAACTTAATTAATTACGCAATTTTAAATCACCTACGTGTATGTGAATTAAGATTGCGTAAATTTTGAGATTTTTATTTTTTTTAACGTACGTGATTTAAGAGCATACAATCCCTAGATTTAGAAAAAAAAATTGAATTTAGAAACAAACCAACAAACATACATTTTTAAGTCACTTTAAAGGCGTTATAAATATCAAAGAGCACTTTAAAGGACATTAGAAAAAAATTCAAACCCAGTAAAATTATGAAATAATTTATAAATATCAAATGATATTTTGGGTATTTTAGGTATTTTGGTTTTCTTATAATTTTGAGGGGTGTGGGTAGTAATGTGATGGGTGTGGGTAACAACATTGAATATTATTTTCTAACTTAGTTGATAAGTATCCGTCAAAAGTTTTATTGAGAAATAATTCTAAAATATTGTTAAGAAAATTACTATAATTGATTTTAATATTTTTGGTTAACGATTCCTTTAATTTAATCAGGTAGAAACTAAAATAAGAAGTTAAATTAATTATTCATTCTCGATTTCCAAATGTATCTTAATTACCATTGTAAATTAAAGGTCACTTGTACTGTCCCACTTGATAGTGTTTTTCTGCGATTTAAAATTTATAATTAAAAAAATCAATTAAACAATAATACAAATATTATAAAGAATTCAATAAATAATTACATAATAAATATCTTAATAATATTGGAAACTAGAATAATAATTATATACAAAAATACTAAAAATTCAAGAAATAATTATTTGAAAAAATAAAATAAACTTTTATGAACCATTTACATGCATATTATAGGAAACATTAAGTTACTAATTACATGCATCTATGAACTTTTATGAACCATTTCTACAGTACAATGTATAAAATGTTTATTTTTCTATCAAATGAGTTACAAATGAAGATGTAACTAACCTAATAAAGAAACCAAGACAACTATATATAAAATGGTGTAATCCAATCAACTCATCGTTACTACTTCTATATCATATGAAAATGTCCACTACGATAAATTCAACACTACTACGACTTGTTTTGTTTCTATTTCATTCTTCTATGTTAGAAGCTAATAACCCTCCCAATATTCCACCATCTACACAAACACTACCATTCTCACATTTACATACTAATCAATTTTATAATCCAATTCTCAAAAAAGCTAAAAAGCATCGTCCTCCTCCACCACCATCACCACCACCACCACCTCTCTAACTACCTTTGACCACTTTGTGTGTGCCGAAACATGGCCATCAACCTTTTGCAAAATTAATATATGTGTCAATCAAATTTTACCGCCAATAAAATTCAAAATACATGGTTTGTTGTCAAACAAGAAATGCTCTCATCTTAAAAATTGTCAAAACATATGGCTTGACTTGAACAAAGTAAGTTATTTTTTAATCTACTATTATTAATAGTATTATATCATAATCTTAAAAAAATTAAATTCGATAATCTATATTATCATTTAGTAATGTTATGTTATACTCTTTAATAAAGAGAAGTATAAGAATTAAGTTTTGTTTTGTTCATTGATGCTATTGCAAGTCATAATATGTATAAAAATCGATTTGATTGAATTTGATGTTCATTTTTCCTGTATATGGATAACATAAATCATCATCATTAACCGTATTCAGAAACCGTATTCAAAAATTTGATAACATTTACATGAACTCAATTTCACTTAAGTTTACGTGAATAGAGTTCACGTACATTTACCTAAACTGAATTCTAGTAAATATACGTGAACTCAGTTTACATAAGCATACGTGAAATTGAGTTCACGTAAATTGTTTGATTTTCAATTTTTAATGATTTCAAAATCTTAATTCACGTACGCGAATTAAGATTGCGTACATACTGAAATGTTGAATTTTCAAACATAATTAATTACGCAATCTTAAATCACGTACGTGTATGTGAATTAAGATTGCGTAAATTTTGAGATTTTTATTTTTTTTAACGTACGTGATTTAAGAGCATACAATCCTCATATTTAGAAGAGAAAAAATTGAACTCAGAAACAAACCAACAAACATACATTTTTAAGTCACTTTAAAGGCGTTATAAATATCAAAGAGCACTTTAAAGGGCATTAGAAAAAAATTCGAACCCAGAAAAATTATGAAAAAGATTATAAATATCAAATTACATTTTGGGTATTTTGGGTATTTTGGTTTTTTTACAATTTTGAGGGGTCTGGGTAGTAATGTGATGGGTGTGGGTAGCAACATTGAATATTGTTTTCTAACTTAGTTGAAGTAATTCTAAAATATTTATAAGAAAATTACTATAATTGATTTTAATATTTTTGGTTAACGATTTCTTTAATTTAATCAGGTAGAAACTAAAATAACAAGTTAAATTAATTATTCATTCTTGATTTCCCCATGTATCTTAATTACCATTGTAAATTAAAGGTCACTTGTACTGTCTCACTTGATAGTGTTTTTTTGCGATTTCAAATTTATAATTAAAAAAATCAATTAAACAATAATACAAATATTATAAAGAATTCAATAAATTATTACATAATAAATACCTTAATAATATTGGAAACTAAAATAATAATTATATACAAAAATATTAAAAATTCAAGAAATAATTATTTGAAAAAATAAAATAAACTTTTATGGACCATTTACATGCATATTATAGGAAACATTAAGTTACTAATTACATGCATCTATGAACTTTTATGAACCATTTCTAAAGTACAATGGATAAAACGTTTATTTTCCTATCAAATGAGTTATAATTGATGATGTAATTAAGCTAATAAAGAAACCAAGACAACTGTATATAAAATGGTGAAATCCAATCAACTCATCGTTACTACTTCTAGATCATATGAAAATGTCCACCACGATAAATTCAATACTACTACGACTTGTTTTGCTTCTATTTCATTCTTCTATGTTAGAAGCTAATAATCCTCCCAATATTCCACCATCTACACAAACACTACCATTCTCACATTTACATACTAATCAATTTTATAATCCAATTCTCAAAAAAGCTAAAAAGCATCGTCCTCCTCCACCATCATCATCACCACCACTACCACCACCACCACCACCTCTCTAACTAACTTTGACCACATTATGTATGCAGAAATATGGCCATCAACCTTTTGCAAAACTAATATATGTGTCAATCCAATTTTACCGCCAATAAAATTCAAAATACATGGTTAGTTGTCAAACAAGAAATGCTCTCATCTTAAAAGTTGTCAAAGCATACAACTTGACTTGAACAAAGTAAGTTATTTTTTAATCTACTATTATTATTAGTATTATATCATAATCTTAAAAAAATTAAATTCGATAATCTATATTGTCATTTAGTAATGTTATGTTATACTCTTTAATAAAGAGAAGTATAAGAATTAAGTTTTGTTTTGTTTATCCATGCTATTGCAAGTCATAATGTATGTATAAAATTTGATTTGATTGAATTTGGTGTTCATTTTTCCTGTATATGGATAACATAAATCATCATCATTAACCGTATTCAGAAATTTGCTAACATTTACATGAACTCAATTTCACTTAAGTTTACGTGAACAGAGTTCACGTACATTTACCTAAACTGAATTCTAGTAAATATACGTGAACTCAGTTTACATAAACATACGTGAAATTGAGTTCACGTAAATTGTTTGATTTTCAATCTTTAATGATTTCGAAATCTTAATTCACGTACGCGAATTAAGATTGCGTACATGTTGAAATGTTGAATTTTCAAACTTAATTAATTACGCAATCTTAAATCACGTACGTGTATGTGAATTAAGATTGTGTAAATGTTGATATTTTTATTTTTTTTTAACGTACGTGATTTAAGAGCATACAATCCCCAGATTTAGAAAAAAAATTCGAATTCAGAAACAAACCAACAAACTTACATTTTTAAGTCACTTTAAAGGGCATTTGAAAAAAATTCGAACCTATTAAAATTATGAAAAAATTTATAAATATCAGATGACATTTTGGGTATATTGGTTTTTTTATAATTTTGAGGGGTGTGGGTAGTAATGTGATGGGTGTGGGTAGCAACATTGAATATTATTTTCTAACTTAGTTGATACGTATCCGTCAAAAGCTTAATTGAGAAGTAATTCTAAAATATTTTTAAGAAAATTACTATAGTTGATTTTAATATTTTTGGTTTATGATTCCTTTAATTTAATCAGGTATAAAATAAAATAAGAAGTTAAATTAATTATTCATTCTCGATTTCCACATATATCTTAATTACGATTGTAAATTAAAGGTCACTTGTAGTGTCTCACTTGATAGTGTTTTTTTTGCGATTTAAAATTTATAATTAAAAAAATCAATTAAACAATAATACAAATATTACATAATAAATACCTTAATAATATTGGAAACTATAATAATAATTATATACAAAAATATTAAAAATTCAAGAAATAATTATTTGAAAAAATAAAATAAACTTTTATGAACTATTTACATGCATATTATAGGAAACATTAAGTTACTAATTACATGCATCTATGAATTTTTATGAACCATTTCTACAGTACAATGTATAAAATGTTTATTTTCCTATCAAATGAGTTACAAATGAAGATGTAATTAAGCTAATAAAGAAACCTAGACAACTATATATAAAATGGTGTAATCCAATCAACTAATCGTTACTACTTCTACATCATATTAAATGTCCACCACGATAAATTCAATACTACTACGACTTGTTTTGTTTCTATTTCATTCTTCTATATTAGAAGCTAATAACCCTCCCAATATTCCACCATCTACACAAACACTACCATTCTCACATTTACATACTAATCAATCTTATAATCCAATTCTCAAAATAGCTAAAAAGTATCGTCTTCTTCCACCATCATCATCACCACCACCTCTCTAACTACCTTTGACCACTTTGTATTGGCCGTAACATGGCCATCAACCTTTTGCAAAATTAATATATGTGTCAATCCAATTCTACTGTCAATAAAATTCAAAATACATGGTTTGTTTCCGAACAATAAATGTTGTCATCTTAAAAACTGTCAAAACATACCGCTTGACTTGAACAAAGTAAGTTATTTTTTAATCTACTATTATTATTAGTATTATATCATAATCTTAAAAAAAAAAAAATTGTTCTTTCTTTGTTTTATTTAAACATATTAGTCAATTAGAAAATAAACTTAATAAAGATTGGCTATCGTTAAAGAAGTCTCAAATTCTACGTACGTGTGTGCGTGCGTGTGTGACTCACATGTCATCGTCGTCCCCCACACCTCATCAATTGAGCATCGCCGCACTACGCGTTGCCTTCTTCTCCTGCACTGCCTTGGACGGTCAATTGAATGAATCATTCGCACACATAAACACAACTAAACTGAAAATAGATATGCAACCGTAAAATCCCTAATTTCATCCATATGCTAACCAATACTCACCTACACTATGAATTGTTAGAAGATGTATTATAGTTGTTGTTAGTTTGATTTGATGCATATTATTTTTGAACTATTGATTATTGCTTGATTTGGGGTAGATTGTTGCATAAATGTTTTTCCTCTATCACATATAGGGTGTTATCTAAAATGTTCATATGATTCGATTGTTATATCTCGCCGAATAGCCCTTTGTAGAGCAATGTTTTTCATTTGTATGATGTTACTTTTTGTTTAGTGATTTTATTAGCCCCACTAAATTTTAAATTCATACTATGTCTACAAATATCATATGTTTGGGCACTTGAAAGTTATTTCCTGAGCTGGCGACATGGTTTAGGACAAATTAAATTCGATAATCTATATTATCATTTAGTAATGTTATGTTATACTTTTTAATAAAGAGAAGTATAAGAATTAAGTTTTGTTTTGTTCATCGATGCTATTGCAAGTCATAATATGTATAAATTTGATTTGATTGAATTTGGTGTTCATTTTTGCAGTATATGGATAAGTTATATGTCATTGTTAGAGTATTGGTTTATTTTAAGAGGGTTATTGGGCTGGCTAGTGCTAGTTTTACTACACTTGTAGTTTACCTGTATTTGGTACATAAAAAAATAGCACTACATGATTTGTGTCATTATTCTTACATGATTCGCAAAATCTGCCCCAACATGTTGTTTGAGACTATTCATATGATTGAGAGTTTTGTATTATAAGTTATTTTTTTAACTAGATAAGGGGGAGGAAGTTGCACAATATGTTAAATAATGTCCCGATCTAATGTGGTTGTAGTTTTAATGCCACAAAGTTGTTTGTGCACAATACTAAATTTAGTCAATAAACTATTTGCATGATGCAGTATAGTTCAACAATAAAGATTCTCTTGTGGCCAAGTTTCAACAATAAGAAGTAATTGTTAAAGATAATTTAATCAAAAAAAATTATATGAAATTTTGATATTTTTATTTAATCAAGTAGAAATTAAATTAAGAAGTAATGTCAATTATTTATATTCTCTATTTTGACATCCATCTAATCATTTGAAGTAATTTATTAATGAAATTGTAAAGTGGGGGTAAAACTTACTATACAAGTGTTTGATTTAAAAAAATTCAAAAACAGAATTAACTATTGATTAATGCCATAAAATATTATTCAATTTTTCTACCAACACTCCCTAATTTACTACCCACACCCCTCAAATATTTTAAAAAATTAATATTCTCAAATTACCCTTCCATTCTTCATCTTTTTCATTTTCTTCAACATTAACCATCATCGTCATTAACCATTTTCGTAAATCATCATAAATCATCATCAATCACCATCAATTATCATTAATCGTATTCAGAATTTTGCTAACATTTACGTGAACTCAATTTCACGTAAGTTTACATGAACGGAGTTCACGTACGTTTACCTAAATTGAATTCTAGTAAATATACGTGAACTTAGTTTACGTAAACATACGTGAAATTGAGTTCACGTAAATGGTTTGATTTTCAATCTTTAATGATTTCAAAATCTTAATTAATTTACGTGAATTAAGATTGCGTACATACTGAAATGTTGAATTTTCAAACTCAATTAATTAAGCAATCTTAAATTATGTACATGTACGTGAATTAAAATTGCGTAAATTTTGATAGTTTTATTTTTATTAACAATACAACGTACGTGAAGTGAGTTCACATATAATCCTCAAATTTAAAAAAAAAATTGAATTCAGAAACAAACTAACAAACATATATATTTATGTCATTTTAAAGGACATTATAAATGTCGTTGGGCACTTTAAAGGACATTAGAAAAAAATTCGAACTTAATAAAATTATAAAAAATATTATAAATATCAAAAGATATTTTAGGTATTTTAATTTTTTTACAATTTTGAGGGGTGTAGATTGTAATGTAATGGGTGTGTATAGCAACATTGATAAAAGAATTCCCACAAGTACTTGAATTCAAATTGCAAACATGAGAGATACTAACTGTGCTCTTCAAACAGTTTTACAATTAACCTATGAAAAAATAAAAAATAAAAATTTCCAAGAACTCGAAGGTGCTTTGGAGTTTTTTACCTCTCCGATCGCGGAAAATAATTGAATAGTTTTATTTAAAAAAATTTAGATTAAATTCCCTAAAATAATAATAATAATAATTGACTTTACCCTGTATTTATATTTATTTTTCAAATGTTATTTTTTCTTTTTCTTTTGGTTCTTTCTCAGCCTATAAAACCGCAAATCCATCAAATTCCCAAATTTTAGGTTTTCGATGTCAATTACAAGGCTTCATTTATGAAGGTAATTTACTGTAACTCATAGATCTTCTCTCTCTCTCTCATTCGATTTTTTTTATTTTTTATTATCATTCATTTATTATTATTATTATTATTAATTCTCATTCCAATCATAATTATATATTCTTTTATTTTTTTCGTTTTGAACTTGTGTATATAATTTTGATTTTGAAGTGAATTTTCTTTGATTTCTTGCTTCAAGCTCAATTAATTTGATGCATCTCAATGAGTTTCGATTTTCTGTTCTCAGATTTAGTTAAAGAAGTTGAGATTGGAATATGGATTTGGGAACTGAATCTGTGGAAGAGAATGAATTGAATAACGATGGAAATGAAAATGGAACGAAGGGTGAACAAGATTCAGTTTCTGATGAGAAATTAGGGTTTCAATTTGATGGAAAATTTGCGTCGAAACCGGATCACGAGGGAGTTGTTGTTGAAGTGGGTAGTGAGGAAGGTGTTAATTCCAAAGAAACCCCAAAAAAGGGGGTTGGGTTGAAGAAATGGAAGAGAATTAAGAGGGATGTTGTTAAGGATCACAATTCGAGTGCTGATGATTCGAGTAAAGTGTTGAAGAGAGGGTTGTCTGGTTCTGGCAATGCTAATTTGAGTGAAAATCTACGTGGTGTTAAGGAAAAAAACGATGGATCTTCGAATGCGTTTGGGAATGTAGTGTTTTCTGATGGATATGCGATCCGAGGTTCTAGTTCCGATTCTAGATATGCAGTTGGATCTGGTTTTGCTGTTGGGACTGATTCTGAGAATAGTGAGGATCGGAGTAGTAAGTCTTCCACGGCAGCTAGTGAGCCGAAGGTGAGGCACGATAAAAATCGTGGTAGTAGGAATACGAGTACGAAGAATTTGGTTAACTCGGGTCCAAAGGTTCAGCAGGGAAAGGGACGCATCGAGAGTTCTAAGAAACCTGGTGGAGGTGGAAGAGTGAAAATCGAGACGGAAAATTCTGTTTCTAGTTTGGAATCTGATTCAAGAAGCTCCAACTTTAAGCAAGGTGTGTTTACGGTTACTAGTAACGGAAAGCACAGTGGCAACCCCCGTGTTTATGATGGAGGTGACAGCGGTGAAGCTCACACTAATGAACATTTCGCCGAGGGAGATGAAGATGGTTATGGCAATGAAAATGGTGAAGATGAAGATATTCTACCGGAGAATTCAGCGGCAAATCTGTCTTGGGATGTTCCTGAAGAGAAAAGTGAGAACAACCAATCTACAAGCGCTGAAGATCCTTTGATTGAGTCTCTCAGAAGCCTTCAGGCTGTCAAGGAGGCATTTGAAGAAGGTTTGTCCATCATACTTTGTGATATGTTTTTATTTTTGTGGGAAACTCTAAATCTAATGCCTATTTGTGATTGAGATTGTTATATCTGCTGTCGCGTTATAATCCTTGAGAAAATTGATGTAACATATATTACCTTATCAGCAGTTTTTTCACCATTGAATTTTGCTCCAAGATTCAATTTAACTCAATTGTCAGTAAAGGTTCTAGCATGGCTGATCAAAGTGCATGAACTAACTTAATATATAATAAGTCCAGCTTGAGCTCCGTAGCTGTTTAAACCTTATTTTTTATCGCGTTAAGCCAAACCATGTATTTGGCTCTATTTAATCAGTTTGGTTTGGTTCTTTGAACTCACATACTAGACAGTGTTACTGCATAAAGTTATTGCATGAAAGATAATAAAATAATATTTCCTTCTTTTTTTTGGTAGAAACAAAATAATCTTTCTACTTGACTAGCAGTTGCAACTTTGGTGTATAATTCTAACATTTTGATTTAAAATATTTTACTGTTAACTTATACATATACCAAATTAATGATGATTCATTTTTACCTCAATGATACCATATTATAGATATTAACTTCTTCTCAACTTCTTTTAAATTTATTTGTATTTTAGAACCTTAAATTATGATGGTCTACAGGTCTACTGAACATTCTTGATGACTTGATTAATCAAGTGATCTAACAATGTTAAATTTAAAACTGTTGTCTCGCATTTGTAGATCTTTGCTGTGTGATTAATTGAATGTCATACGGAAAAGGAGCCTCTTGGAAAATTTCTCCAACAATTTATTTCTCTATATGAAATGTTAAATGTCATCAAATTTAAGATAGATGTAGTTGCTCGATTTTGTTGAGAATGGATTGTACTTAACTTGAGAGGTCCATATGGCCTATCATTTTATTTTTTATACCATGCATTGACTTGACGGGGCGATGGAGAGGGATGTCAAAGTAAGATGGTTGAAATGGAGCAATGTTTCAGGTTGAATTAGTGATATGATAAAAAATATTTCAAGCTTAAAGAAAAGTTACACCATTATGTTGATTGAAGTATTGAACTGAATGTTGGGCAGTAAAAAGCTACTAGGAAATAAAATCAATGTTACAGAAATGAGAATGATACTTTGGATGAGTGCCAACACAAGACCAAATAGGATTAAAAATCATGTCATTTGAGAATAAGTAGGGTAATCTGTTTTGTAGAGAATATGATAGAATCTTGTAGAAACATTGTAAGGAGGGCATATCAGATGGGAGATAGTCTACTGGCTAGAGGTTGAGGAAGACCAGGAAAACTATATATCAAGCCATTAAGAAAGATTTTGGAGTTAAATGATGTTTAGATATGTTTCATGATTGGACTTTATGATGATGTCTGATCCATATAGCGAACCCGACCAAGTGGAAAAAGACTTTGATTGTTGTTATCATGCATTGCCCATCAAATATTAGTGTGTGCTAGGTTGTTGTGGAGCCTATCATGGTTGATGTATTTGACTTGTTTTTAGTAGACTTCTGAATCTCTCATTCTCCCTTTGTAAAGATTATCAAGTGGTTCTTCAGTTGGATTTCATCTATATTGAGAAATTATAGCACTTACAGGTTATTTGGGGTAGATGGATATTTATTTTTGCTCTGATTTTTTTCTCAAAACCTTTTTGTTTTGTCTTTGGTACTTAATCAGTAATCATACGACTCCATGATCAGCTAATTTTTCTTGGTCAGCTTGTTGTAACCTAAGTTAAGCTGAGGAAACCATTTTAAGACATGTCTTGAGCCAACAATAGGAAACAACGATGGGAAATATGTATTTTATTGGCATAATATTTAGAAAAATGAACCGTATTCTCTTTTAGTTTTTATTGTTATCTGAAGTTCCTTCTTTTCTGGAAGAATCAAGTATGATGGTATGTGTAATTGCTGATAACCAATTTGTGTGTGCTCTTGCAGAAATCCAGAAATTCAAGGAGATTGGTACTGAAGTTGTCTCACCGGAGGACGAATCAGCTAAGTGTAGCAATGCATCTGTTGATATCGCCGCTGCTGATCTTGGACTTCATAAGTCATACTTATCTAGTCATTCTAGTGCAGAAGGAATTAAACAAGCTACTTCAAGTTCCTTGGAGTTTCAGATATCAAATTTGACACAACATGTAAACCTTTTGGAAAGCAAGCAGGAAGGGTTACAAGGCGAACTTGCGCTGAAGGATTCGAGGATTGCTGAACTTGAAACAGCCTTGAGTAGTGGCAAGTTTCCTAAGGAAGAATCGGCAAACACGGTAGGTTTATCGGAGGAAAAACGTAGAGAAGTAGAGTACGAGGTTGAGGACCTTTTTAAGCAAAAGATTGAAGCTGAGATTGAATACCTGGCCATCACAAAGGGGGTCCAGAACATGAAAATTGGGGCAAATATACAACTTGCATTATTGGAAGAACAAGAGAAACTGTCTGAAAATCAAGCACAGGTTCTACACAAGCTCGTAAATGCGGAGACTAAGGCTTCGGTGCTGAAGAACAAAGCAGAAGAGTTGGAAAAGTATTCCGGTGATAGGTTAGGAGTTGAAGAATCTTTTGTGCTGCAGAGAGAAGTATGTAAGGTGTCATTTTATTTTTTCGTACAGTTCTTGTTGTTAATGTTGTTCTTTTGGCTTGTGTCACAGTTATCCCTCTATTCTGGGGATGTTGTACCCACTTAAGCCTTCAAAAGTAGGTTCATTTTGTGTATTCTCAAAGTTTTCTTTGTTGATCTTCGATGTAAAATTTCCTTGTTATATAAAACTTACCCTTCTTTTTTAGGGTAGGAGGAGAGCTTGCATTTTCTTTCTTTGTTCTATTATCATTTTGTGCACAACTTTAAATAATTCACTGTAATTTGAGTTTGGCAATTACACTTGTTATGCTAGGATTTTGTGTTAAAGTTTGTTATTGCATTTATTTTAAATTAAAATAAGAGTTTAAGAACTATGTAATATTTTCTTACACAATTATTCAATAACATTTTACTTCGATATTTTTTTTTTTTATAAGAGTGAGATTGATATGTTCAGTGGTTTGAGTGATCAATTTTTACAAACCTTTTAGTATAAGTAATCAATTTTGAAAATTAAAGCTAATAACAGTATTTTTATTTACAAAATGGATCTATCGAATAGATTATTAGTGTAAATAGTTTATATATTGTCAGTCAATTATAATTGTTAGATTATTAAAGATGTTTTACTTTTATTAGAATTACGTCTAAAATCATTTTTATGAATGGTTGTGATCTATTGTTAGACACGAAATGAATTATTATATATTTTTCAATATAATTTGTTGATTGATATCATTAAAATAAGGAGTTAAGATCTTCTAATTTTGTTTTTTTATTTCTCCTCTTAGTGATTATAATTTTGAAGTGTTTTAATCAAAATTGTGGTAGTAAGAAAATGAAGATGAAAAAGGAAGATATCTTAACCAAAAAAAGATGCATATCTTAAAAGAAATAAATATGTTAATTATTACATATTTTGAAGTATAAATATCTAATTCATGTTATCAATTTTGGAGTTGAAGTTCTCTCTTTTTAATGGCACTTCCATTTGAAAAGAAATTAATTCGTGAAATAAATAAACTTTTAAAAAAAAACATTAATATATTTTTTGAAATAACATTTTTATTTTATTTTTACGTGTCAATATATCTTTCTTTAAAATCTTCATTAAACAAAGAGAGTTCTAATTTTTTTGAAATGTGTTTTTATATTATTTATTAGTATATAACAAAACTGTAACAATAAATATTTTCATTTCTTTTGAGAAATGAAGAAAATATAAACTCTATGTTTATGCATAAATATTTAATAATTTGTTAAAAAAACTAATGAAAAAAAACTGTAATAATTTGACCCAAAAAAAATAATGAGACAAATAGGTGCAAACAAAGCGAGAAAACTAATGAAACATCTCAAGTTTACTTGTAAATAGTGTTTATTGCTTCTCTTTTACTTATTAAATAATAATTTTATTTTAAACTACTGTATTGTAAAATTTCGATTAATAATTTTGCAGCTCAAAACATTAAAAGAATAATTCAAATGATGATTTATTTTACATAGGTCTGTCTAATAAATTTTCTTCAGTTCCCAAAACTTTTAGATTAAAGTTTGCTTTACGGAGCAAAATGATTTTTTATTTTTTGAAAGAATCAAAATATAATATATTCAAACAAAAAGCACTGACTAAAGCATAAGGTATCCTAAAGGCAGAAAAGAATAATCACTACGATGTTTGTAGATTGGTTGCAATCACCATTTATAAAAATCATAACAAAAATAAAATTACCCTAAGTGCTTTATTTTTTATTTTTTGACAATTTTGATGATGTTGATTTACCGATGATTGAGAATAATATTATTTTTATGATAGTTATTTATATAAAATATAATTTTTTATATTTAATTTTACCATTTTAAACTATCCTGATAAATTAAAAGATATTATTAAAAAAACGTTTACCCATGCTCAATTGAATTCCAACATAAGTATTTACCAATTCAAACTATTTATCAATTTTCCATTAACATAAAAATCTAACATAGTATACCTTAACAACATCCCAAAAATATTTCAAAAACCCTAAATTCACTCCATATGAATCAAACTTTTTAAACAATCACAATTCTCATTGTTGCCCTTCCTCTTCCTTATTGAAAGCCTCCACCAATTTTAACACCTTTGTAACATTAATACTCTAAAGCTCCTTTTTCTCCAAACTTAGTTGCCTCACCAATAATAATATAAAGGAGCAAGTGTTTGAAAGAGCTTATAATACATGTCACAAGTTCTTTTCAACTTATTTTTGTAAGCTATAAATTTATGAAAAACATTCTTTAAAAAATTAATGTAGATTTCCCTCATTTTGTTTTACATAATACAATCCTCACTTTATTTCTATTTAATTAATTATGCAAACAGATTATATTCCCATTAATATGATACAAGGTTGGTTATATTATATTGCATATACAAATTCCCCTTATATACATGATGTTGTTTTTATTTTTCTAACCCATAAATACCTTACACCAAAAATAAGAATTATAAATATTAATTATTTTTAATACTCAATCAAGACATAGTATTCCATGCTTATGGCTTAATTACGGTGTCTAAAATCTTTACTAATGTGAGACTTCAATACACTCTCACACTTAACATAGATTTTAGATTTTGGGTCTAATTCTTAGATTAACACTATTTACTCAATTTTAATATCATGTTAAATGAGTTTTAATCTCATTTGTAAAAGTTAGTTTGAAATACAAGGATATTCAAACACGCATATATACCGAACATCTCACAAACTTTAACAAGTGTGACTCCAATACAAAATTGCATTACTGAAATCACATAAGAAGGTTTTGAAGTTCACAGCCACACAAGCTATACACAAATATGTAGAATGTAAGAAAATTTATTTATAAGTGTGGATCTTTCATGATTTGTAAAACCTTTAATGATATCTTGATGAGTCTTAAAATATCAATCTTGTGATCAATTGATATTGAACATCACATGATGATTTTGCTAAAATAGTGTAGCTTATAGTTAAATAGATTCATAATGTGTGGAACTATTTTAACCCTTTACGGAAGGGTATGATTTGATACCTAATGATTATTAATCAAATAATTTATAGAAGTATTGTAATCCTACATGAAATGGTAGATCTCTCTCTACTTTTTCAAACATATGCAAAATATCATAATGTCGATGAGAGAAACATTTAAGAATATCACATCACGCTTTTAAAAAGGATAAATTTCAAGAAATAAATATTTTTTTCATTTCTTCTTATCATTATATTTAATATTTAAATCATGTGTTCCAAATATTCTTTTTTTCTTCTTCCTAAATCATGTTCCAGCTATTAATTAATAGTTCATAATTCAAATTTTACATTATTATTTTTTAATTAATTATAAGCTTCCTATTTGTTTAGATTATTTTTTTATAACTTTTCAATAGACTAAGCAGTTGTTCAATAATATATATTTTAGACATTGAATATAATAATTTTTTATATCGGTCGAGTTGTATAATCATTATCTTGATCCAATTGATGATCATTCCAATTTTAAAATTACTGAATCAAAATAAAATTACTCTATAATATGATAAAGCAAAGGAGCTTATAAAATCCTTTTACAACTTTTTTTTTTCAACAAATCCTTTTACAACATATGTAATCAAAATAAATCATACAATGGATGTTTTCTACTTTAAGCAATCCACTAGTTAATTGTGTTTCGATATTCAAAGCTGATTACTATGGTTCACAACCAATTTGTTAATTAGGTGCAATTCAACGGTTGATAAATATTCAACTAAATTAAATCGACAAATTTTAAATTAAAAATCAAGCTGGTAAAATAAATAAGTAAAACTCGAATTATGTATAGTTTAATTTATTTGATTAGTTGAGAAATTATTATTGAAGTCTAATATTTTACAATAAATTTCAAAGATTTGATTGATAATCCAATAAATATAATTTTCTTTTTGCAAAAAATTTCAAATACTTTTTTATACGTTACACGAAAGAAAATTATTCGCCTCTTTAAATTTAAGTAGTTATTTATCCTAGATCGTTTATTTTTTAAAATAATATTGACAAAATAAAATTATTTTATATTTATTCAATTATAATTTATCACGACATTAAATAGTTATAATTTGTCACGACATTAAAGAGTAAAGTAGCTCTCGTTGATTAAAAAACTGTATATATACCTAATTAGATTAAATGGTTAAAATTAAATGGCAGATCAATACTCTACCTTTGCACACTTATCTTTAATAATGCATACAAATTAATTCTTTTTTTTTTCTTCATTTAATTTATTTTGTTTTTTTTTCTGTTTTTTTTAAATCTTATTCCAAAAAATTTCTTTTTGTCTATGGATGAAACCGTAAATATTTTGATAACCGAAATTTAAACCTAAAGTATAATAAACAGATTAATATATTCTGAAACGATAAACATTTATTATTTGAACTAAATCTTATTATATTCTAAATTTTTTCTTTAAAAAAATATAAACCCTAACACCCTTCATTTTCCTCCCTCTTCATCTTTGGTCTATAAAAATCAAATATTAAATCCACATACCGCACTAAGAAATTAATACCTTCGTCAAAACCTAAAAATCCAATAATTGAAAATCAAAAAATCCCCAAAATAAAAAATAAAAATAAAAAATCTTGTTGACCGACGTGATTTATGTGGCATAAAATAAAGCAGCAACTGAGTGAGAGAAGAAGTGGAAAACACGTTTGAATTCCATTCCCATTCATTCATTGTCAATTGTTCATTAAGTGCAAACCCACTTTTTTCAAATGGAAAACACGTTTTTATTTGGAGATTTTTTGGATATCCAATTTAATTAGATATGTTTAAGTTTTGGTAATTAAATGGTTGATTATTAAAAATAGGTGTTGTTGACTAAGAATGAAGAAGAGAATGATTATATATATATATATATATATATATTAAAAAAAATTAAAATTTTAAAAATAGTGAAAAATAAAATAACTTAAAAAACACAAAATTGCTAATATTTAACCGCACATCAGCATTTTTTAATAAAAAATGAAAGAAAAAATATATTAAATTGTATTCATTATTAAATTATAGGACCTGGATGATAAATAAATAAATAAAATAAAAATTATATAATATTATTTCTCTTTAAGTTCTATCTCAATCTACAAATATTGATATTGTTTATTTTAATATTTTATTTTAGATTCAAATTCAAGACTTCGCAGTGAGTTTATGATAGAAGTTAGGGGTGAGAATTGGTCAAGTCACATCAAATTTTGAAATGCATGAATCTGACTTATAATTAATTTTTTAGGTATGAATCTGACTTACGATTAATTTTTTAGATATGAATCTGACCTATGACATATCATAAGGTTTTTTTTTAGTCTAACCTAAAAGCTTATTTAAAAGCATATTTTACATTGAAACATTTAAATAGTATATTTTATATTTTTTAAATATATTAAATTAGGTCTTTATATATAAAAAAAAATCAATAAAATAATAAACATAAGGAAAACTAATAAAATTATAGTCAAATCTAATAAAATTCAAACTAGTAAGTCTGCAACAACCTTCCAAAAAAATAAAGAACAAATGAACTCATAATTAACAAATTTTAAATAACAAATATTAATATTAATAAATAATAATAATAATAAATAATAATATTAATAAATAATAATAATAATAATAAT
>JBBPBS010001130.1:1115170-1129306 GCA_037974835.1 Cicer judaicum | reverse complement strand
GTACCTACAAGAATATATAGATATAGATAAAATTTTCCGTTTACATAACAAATTTCTCCATCTATTAATATGTTTTCTTTTTGTAACTAAATAAATTTACGGTTTTAATATTTGTATAATAATTATTGAGTTATGTTGAATTTTAATAATTTATTAAGTTTTTATTTTATATAGATAAGATTAATTTGTCTAAACATCAATATATGCAATTTATTTTCATTACTTTTATACTATTTGTATAACCTGTTTTGTAATTCATACCTCCTTTGCTTTTCTTTTAATTTAACGAATTTAATGAAGCAAGGAAATAATAATACTATTTCCGTAAAAAGAAACAAGGAAATAGTGTAATCTCACTTTTTTTATTCACCAATAAAATTTAACATTTTTTGGAGAGTATAATAATCTCAATTAAATGAAAAGAAATCTATAAAATCTCTAAGTAATGTAAAATGACACAGTCAGAATTTTATTAATCATTTTGCCAAAAACCAGCACAATCACTTTATTATTTTAGTTTTTATTTATTTATAATAAACCAAATTCAAACTAAAAAATTATACTAAATAAATAAACTCTCTAAAATTATCGTAAAGTAAAATATTAAGAATAAAAAATATATGAACCAAAATTACGTCTTAAAAAAAAGAAAGATGACATTTATTTGCAGTCAATAAAGGAGCTTAAGAATATTAGTAACGAAAATATTAAAAAAACAAAAAAAACTTTATCAATAAACCTTGAAAATTGGAAGGCCCAATAAACTAATAACTCCCATGAATAACTTGACCGAAACAAAAGGCCCAATGCTCCAGCCCAAACCACATTACAAACACCGAGGAAGTTAGGAATTATTTTAATTATTAAACAAAGAAATTTACAATAATTTTGTTATATAAAATATAAATTAAAGTAACATATTGGAAATAAAAAATTATATTTTTAAGAAAATTGAAATCCTTGACACTCCAAATTATCAAATTCATTTAAAATTAATATTATATTAAATAAATTAACAATACGTTTACATCAGTGTCCTTTTTGACATTAGTGTTCACAGTTGATTCAACAAATTTAAAGATTCAAAGCGACCTTTAAAAATGAGATTTTTTTATAAATAAATAAAATTTAATATGAAATAATAACATAAATTATAGTTCTTGCAAAAATATATTTAAAACTTTTTGGTTACATATATATTATAAATAAAATTTAATGTAGACTTCTTATAAAAATATATTTAAAACTTTTTGGTTACATATATATCACAAATAAAATTTAATGTAAACATTATTTATGATTTTAAAATATATGCTAAAATAATTTTTTAATTGTCTATTAAAATTATTTTAATATATATCATCTAAATTGTAAAAAACATTAAAATAGTGGCATAATCTGAATTTTAACCATCGACAAAAAAACTAAAAACCTTTTTTAACATAATTCAATATAGAGACAAGTTTCACTTTCCATTGATCATAGGAGCTATTATACAAACCAAATTTCAGCTCAAATAACTAAGTTTCACTTTCCATTGATATAGATAAAATTGGCCGTTTACATAACAAAACGAATAAATTTTCTCCATCTATTAATACGTTTTCTTTTTGTAACTAAATAAATTTAAGGTTTTAATGTTTGTATAATAATTATTGAATTACGTTGATTTTTAATAATTTATTTTAAAGTTTTAATTCGCCTAAACATCAATATATGCAATTTATTTTAATTATTTTTATACTATTTGTATAACCTGTTTTGTAATTCACACTCCTTTTACTTTTTTTTTTAATTTAACTAATTTAATGAAGCAAGGGAATAATATTATTTCCGTAAAAAGAAGCAAGGAAATAGTGTAATCTCACTTTTTTTATTCACAAATAAAATCCATAAAATCTCTAGTTAATGCAAAATGACACGGTCAGAATTTTATTAACCATTTTGCCAAAAACCAGCTCAATCACTTTATTATTTTAGTTTTTATTTATTTATAATAAACTAAATTCAAACTAAAAAATTATATTAAATAAATAAATTCTCTAAAATCATCTTAAAGTAAAATATTAAGAGTAAAAAAAATATATGAACCAAAATGACGTCTTAAAAAAATAGAAAAATGACATTTATTTGCAGACAAATCAACACAACTATTTGTCTCTCTTTATATTTGATTAACGAAAATGTTGGATGAAAATATTAATAAATAAATAAATAAAAACCTTTATCAATAAACCTTGGAAATTGGAATCATGCTCGAACATGACCCAAGAAAGTGATAACTCCCATGAATAACTTGAGAGAATTGTACCAGGCAACCCCCCAATTTGACCTGTCACCCCCCAGCCATGAGTAAAAGATTATTTTGCCTTCAATTACGAAAAATTGAAAGTTTCGAAATACAAAAGTAAGGAACTTTCGAAAATTTCAAACCTTTGAAATGCAAAAATCCAAAAAATTCGAAAGTTTGGATTAATCTGAAAGTTTCGAAACCCAAAATCCAGAAAAGTTTGAAACTTTGCCATCCTTTTCAAATTTTTGAAACCCAGAAAACCTTCGAAAGTTTCATGTGAACCTCGAAAGTTTTAAAACCCAGAACACATAGAACCTCGAAAGTTTCCATCATTCTAAAAGTTTCGAAGTTAAGCTCGAACATGTTGAAACTTTCGAAACCCAGACTTGATACCGAAACAAAAGGCCCAATGTTCCGCCAAAACCACATTACAAAACACTGATGAAGTTAGGAATTATTTTATGAGGGGATCAAATATAAAGAAAAAATTAAATATATTTTTAAAGTTAAAGTATTAAACTTAATTATTAATAAAGAAATTTACAATAATTTTTTTACATAAAATATAAATTAAAAACTTATATTTTTAAGAAAATTGAGATCGATGACACTTCAAATAATCAAATTTATTTATAATTAATGTTATACTAAATGAACTAACAATATGTTTACATCACCATCAACATGCTTCTTAACACTAGGGTTCGAGTTGATCCAATAAATTTAAAGACTTAAAACGATCTTTAAAAATAAAAAAAATTTATAAATAAATAAGACTCTTTTTAAATACGAAATAATAACATAAATTATAGTTCTTACAAAAATATATTTAAAATTTTTTGGTTACATATATATCACAAATAAAATTTAATATAAACATCATTTATGATTTTAAAATATATGCTAAAATAATTTTTAATTGTCTATTAAAATTATTTTAATATATATCATCTAAATTGTAAAAAATATTAAAAAAGTGGCATAATCTGAATTTTAACCATCGACAAAAAAACTTAAAACCTTTTTAACATAATTCAATATAGAGACAAGTTTCACTTTCCATTGATCATAGGAGCTATTATCCAAACCAAATTTAAGCCCAAATAACTAACAAAATTAGCATTTTGACTATCTTCTCAAAAGTCTCAAATTAACATTACTGGATTAACTAATTCAAATATATTTTTTAGTTAATATACACTTTTAAATTAATCGATCCATAGAGTATTGGAGGTTTAAGAAGCCAACAGGGCAAACTAAAATACAAATCGCACAAATAATCCATTTACTTTTTTCATAGACATGATTAAAAAAAGGCCCAAGATGTACCATCAGAACAACCAGATGGGCCAAAGTGGCCCAATTGTTTTTGGGCCTATAATCATAGAATTCAACCGAACCTATGATATGGGCTTATCGATGAAGTCCATTGTGCCGAACAAAAATTGACAACTCTAATTCGAACATTCTATTATTAAAATTAAATTTTAATTAAAAAAAAATATTTATTAAACCGAATATCATATCATATATTCAAATATAAAATTTTATAGCTGTATGAAATTTTTTTATGATATTTACTAGATAAAAATATAATAATTATGAACACTCCTAAATTTATTTTATTGTAACATAAAAGATAAAAGCAAAAATAAGAAAAAATTTAACACAATTAAATATAGAGAGAAGTTTAATTTTCCATTTAACCAAATTAACATATTCAATCCAAGGTACCAAACTAATAAAAATAAACTATACATAACATTACATACTTATAACAAGAAATAATAAAATTGAAATTAAAGGAACATAAAGTACCAACAACAACACAAAAATCAACCAAAGAAACTAGGATCATATCCATTGCTAGAAGTAGCCAATATATAATAAGCAACAATATGACCTATAGAACCCCAAGCCAACACATCAACAAGGTTAAAACCAACAGGGTCATTTGATTTAAGCAAGCTAACATATTCCTTGGCACGTGTGTCACCAGCTTCAAAGTGTGTCACACCATTTTGTTCAGGTAACCCTTGTTTGGCAACATTTTCTCTTTGAAAATTAAAAAAAACAAACCTTCCTAAAAATAAGGAGAGGCCAGTGCTTAGGCTTATGACAAGTGAAGGGTTGAGTTCAGCTCTTACAACACCCCTAGAAAATCTTTTTGTTGGTGTGAACGTGTTGACTTTTGTTGACCTTGTCAAAGGTTTGAAACCTTGGAAACATAAATTTGATGGTTTAAGGTTATGTGTTTGATGTTTTTGAATTGCGGTGGTTAAGGTGTGAGTTGATATCATGGATGAGGCTGAGGCTGCCATGTTTTTTTTTTTGGTGAAGATTGGAATTTGGAAATTGTTATGATGAGAGATTAGAGGAATAGGTACATATGAAATAGGATCATATAATATATATTATATGAAATTATGTGGTGGAAGAGAAAGATAAGGTAGTTTGTGATTGTGATTTGTAAACCATGGAATAAAGATTTTGAGTGGTGACTTGGCTTGATTCTATTGGTTTGTTTTGGATTACAGATATTTTTTCTTTTTCCATTTCACTTTGTGGTGTTTAACTGTTGATATGAATTTTCACCTAGAGTGTCTTGTTTAATTATATTAACATTTTACATACATTTGAAGTTATATTACTTGTTATTGGTTAGCATGTCGTTATTTACATAAAAGTTACTAATTAATAAATAGATAAACTAATTTTGACTTATAAGAGAAGCTAATATTTAAAAAAGAGAAACTATACATATGTCAATTTGACACGTATTAATATATTTGTTTTTTAAATTAATCTATAAATAATTTTATTTTTTCAAAAAAAACTACTTTTTATTATATAAAAAATTATATTAATTAAATATTATTTATCAAAAGCATCAACAAATTAATTTTTTTTTTGAAATTTTTATTACTCATAACAGTGGATATGAAACATTTTTTAGATAAAATATAAAAAAGTATTATAATACTTATAAAAATGAAATAATTTTTTCTTATAAAATAATATATTATTTAAAATACAAAAGTCGATAAATAATTTTTTTACTAATAAAAATTATTGTTAATTTATTAATTTAGAAAACAAATATGTTAAAACACTTCAATTTATAAATGTAGCATAAAAACTCCCTTAAAAAGCAGTTCAAATAAGATTTTTTAAATAAATTTATATTTTTCATTAATATTTGTCGATAAATTTATGAACCAAGATTGCATGTAGTCATAAATTCGAACTATTATTGTAATTAGCAAATTCAAGTCACTAGATGCAAATCACACAACTCATTTTAAAGTCAACATATCAATCATTTGATATTTATCATCGACTAAGGACACATAATTCCATATTTATTTTGTAAATTAATCTATCAATATAGCTTTGACTTGAAAGTTAAAATTTTATGTCTTCCCTAACACATTAAAACTCACACATACCAATTAAATAAATAGTTTTTTTTTTTTTTTAAAGTTCTAATTCAATAGGCAAATATCAATATTATTACATTAAACATCTTATTTTAAATTTGAATTTATGATCTTACAATTATGTGTAAATTTATTGTAGTATTTATCATCTTTTCTATATCCACAAAAAATAAAAATAAAATGACTAATAGTATAATAACTAGTTTTTTAGAGGCCTCCAAATGAAAGAAATTAAATCATAATGGTAAAGTTGAGAAATAATTGTTTTCAACCAAAAGAATTCCTGGAGGTCGTAGAGACATCATGAGAATTGAATTGAATCGAAGAATAACAAAACAGGTAATCGTGTGGCTGCGTAGCCAATCCAAATCTCAAAAGTTATAATCAAAATATAATCCAATAATTAGAAATATAAACTTGTACTCGTGTATACATGCACCCCATTTGTATCAGATTTAATAATTTTTTTATCAGTGGTTTAGAATGAAAGAATAACCAAATTTTAAGCATAAATTGCCTACTTAATTGACCTCAATTTAATAGTTTTAGGTGTCTGTTACTATTTTTTTTTAGAAAGACTTAAGAAATATGATGCAAACTACATTGTTTTCCTTTGAATGATTCCCTGCCTCTGTTCCACTCAAACGTTAGACAACCAATGGGCTTACAATAAGACCATGAAATATCATGATTTAGATGTTTTGCTATACTGAGTTTCCACAGACAGAAATTTACTACATTACATCTTATTGATAATCAGCATCTGAAGATCAGTCACACACACTTTCCATCTCATTTTCACCGGAACCTTCTAGCCCTCCTATACATACCCTTGTTTATCACACACACAAGTATAAACAAACCCTACAACAACTACAAATTCAGGACATTTGCAGGTCACTCAATTTATACATTAACAACCTACCTCAAAAGGATATGTAAAGCAGGCTGTTCAAGTGCACTGAACTGTCATGTCACTTATCCCTTTTAATATTCAGCTAAATCATAGAATCGAGGTATGAGTAATTCCTGCGCCGGCCATATTCAAGAAGGCTTCCATATGTACGATCCCAAACCCCAATGAAAAGGGATTCGGTGTCTGGACTAAAAGATATTCCTGATATCTCCCCAAAGAAATCTATTTCCTGTTCCTTTTCGTAACCACTTTTAACGTCGTATACATGCACAAAATCTGCAGGCTCTGCTATAGCCATATACCGTCCATCAGAAGTATACCGGATTGATCGGATGGCTCCAAGATTTCCCTTCAGCACTGCCACTGACTTGGATAAATTCCGCATGTCCCAAATCCGGCAGGTTTTGTCCTGGTTCCCGGTAGCAAAGGTCACCCCATCAGGATTCCATGATGATGCAAATGAAAAATCTAAATGCCCTGATAATGGAGCAATATTCTGCAAATAAAGAATTTCGGATTAGCGAGATTTTCCATCATACAATCTGTTACAATACAACATATTGAAGAGTACTACCTTTCCATTTTGAGAATCCACCAGCATACTTTCAGGATTGTCTCCAACAATCAGAAGTAGCTTACCATCTGGACTGAGAGAGGTATGCTGCAGCAAAGCAAAAAAGGCAAAGATAGAAAAATAAATAAATAGAAAGCAAATGAACATAAGAGTATGATCCATACAACCAATGTGTAAGCCATATGTATCCTAATGCAAAAAAAAAAAAAAATTGCTCATTAATGCACAACAGTGTAATTTGGTAGAAAGAAATGGTAATACAACTTCTGAAAGAACATAAATATCTGCTTTTCAATCTTAAGAGGGGATAGAGAATTAAAATATGAGAACATAATCTATTAGACTCACATTCACTGGCCAGGGAAAACGAAAATGTTTAGTAAGTTGAAATTTCTCCATATCAAAGTCTCTGATTCCACAATCATTATTTGATGCTGTGAAATGAACTGCGCCGCTAAATATCAGGAAACAAGAATGTTAAACATGGTACACGTAACAAAACAATTAAGGAGGAAAACTAAATACCTAGGAGATGCATAAATCTCAATGGCATTGGTGATAGCATTATCATCATAAGTAGTCCTTGAGCAAAAGCTAACACCAGGCCGGTCTAGGTGCTGCATTCCAATAACAAAGGTGATAAAATATATCAGCTGATGGTTCTAAAACCAAAAACAAATCCTATGATGGACATATTCACAGCATCTGCAAAAATCACCAAAAAAACGCATGTAGAACCTAATAGCAATGTCAGCCTCTTTTGTAATTGAGGCTGCTGAGCAAATGCAGAGACTTTGGACATTACAGAGATCACAAACAAACAAAAGATTTTGACAGCGACTAAAGCGAAAACCAGTGTCTTTATAGAGATGAAAAAGATATTTAAGCCTTTAAAATATTGCCAAGAAAATTTACTCATCACCACATATAAGTCAATTTATGTGTGCATGTTGTGTAAGCAAGCGGTGCATTGCATTCTTTAAATTTTCTTAATATATATTACACAAAACCCTCAGATAGTGGATGTCCAAGACTACAATTTACATCTACTGCTCAATCCACAACAGAATATTTATATATACATATCCGAAAGCATGAGCAAATTAACCAATTTACCTTACAAATAAGTTCACCCTGAAATCCTCCAGCAACTAGAAGATTATCTTTTACTGCAAGTGTACTAACTTGAGTGTGTGTGAATCCCTCCAATAGACTTCCAGGATGTTTCTGATAATCAAAATTGTGAACAAGGAAGATTCACGATTGATCAACTTTTCCGATAAAATTTTCGCAATGACCAATTAGAAGTTCATGCTATTCAATTAAAAATATTATTTAAAGGGACATTCACCTCTGATGGTGCAACGTGTCCGGAAACATTGAGTACTTCCGACCTTGTGCAAGTCAAAGAAGACCAATGTGTTACTGAGAACTGCGACATAAGGTATACATCATGCTTTGATGTAGCCCAAACCAAATTCCTCAACTGCATAAGCATAAAAAAGGAGGAGATATCAGTCAAACCAAGCAAGACCATATCTCTTTAAAGCCTATGCCATGCCAGAAGTTGCTAAAGATTTGCATCCTATGAACAGACTACACATTTTTGGCATAATATAAATCACATGATGCATCTGTGAAGACCTCACAAAGCTCTCTCCACCAATTTCAGTCACATACCACCTGCTGATTTGGAAAAGCAATCAAGTATTCTTACACTGTCCACCAGATAAATATCGGGGGTTTGGACTATCTGCAATTCTTTATAAAACTTTGAATCTATTCTATGATTGCGAGGATTTTATCAGGTGCCTATTCTGAGGATTGGAAAGAAAAAAAGTGATCTCGGTTTGATTAAATAGAGACAGGGAAACCAAAATGCAACTATTTTTAAACTGGAGAACAAAAGTGAAGGTGGTCAATTATCATAAGCTTATCTGTGAGCAATGTTACCATAACCGGACCGGCTGGAAATAAACCGTTTAAACTGGACAGAACCGGTGCCGGTTTTGGTAAACCGCACAGTCCAGAAAGAAATACTTTAAACTCCTTTTTTTTGTTAGTTTTTCTTTTATTTTCCCCCCAAAGTTCATCTTTGAGAGACCTAGTTGGATCTGTGCCTTTTTTGTTTCTCCACAAACTCTAAAACCAAATCATTTTTTTCCCACGATCCATTTCTTTTTCCCTCATTTCTGTGCGCGCATCTGAAGTCCACATGAACTGGCTGCGGGAAAACACACAGATGCAGAGAGAGAGAGGTGGGGGAAGGTTGATATGAAGGTGAAATGGTTTGTGTTATGGGGAGGAATTATGTCAATGAAAAACAACTGTTTGTCTTTTCTGCTTTCTTGATCGTATAATTGTAGTCATTGGAAGGACAAATAAATAAATAAATGATCAAAATTTATGGTGTCGGTTCATATAATAAATAGCCTTTATTGATAAAAAAAATTATATAATAAATAGATGGTTGGACTATTTTTTTTGAACTGGACAGTTGGACTATTCGCCACATAATGTGGTTTGATAAATGATGTATGGATATTAATGAAAATATAGTTTTTTAATCAAACAACTAAATATTAAAATTTATTCTAAAAAGCATTGTATTAATTATTTGTCTGCAAAACATTGTCTGTGAGTAATCTAATTCTAGAGTATTTTCCTTCTCTGTCTACTTTTGCTATCAAATTCAACATATGGTACATTAAGTACCAATATTTTTCAAACTTCACTTAAAGTTTGACCCTACCGTTTAGTATTTTACTGACATTATAGAAACCAGAGTAGATACAGCTTACCTGAAAATGAAGAATTGTTGATTTCACTGATCTTGAATTTCTCCTGAACTCGTAAAATGAGTATCCTTTTTCCGTACTTTTACAATCCTATTGGTAATATATAAACAATAAACAGGTAAGAATGGTGTTATGGTTATATTGGTCATAAGTTATGACCAATGACATGATCAAAGAATTTTTTTTCTCTGAAATATCAAAAAGAAAAGGCATCAACTTTTTACCTTCCCTGACCTGTCCCCTGAATGAGGAATATTTTCATAATTCTTGTATTGCTCAAGCCTAGTTTGCCGATACCTTTCTCTGGTGATACTAAGGCTGTCCCACGGAATCCCCTGGATGTCTTGTCCTCTTCTAGCTTGAGCAGCTGTGGTGTCTACCGCTTTACTACTCTGCCACCACAATTACAATATTACTCATAGAATGATAAATGTATACACAGTTTACATTTGCTTGATGAATTATTTAATTAGGAGGAGGATAAGTCGACACCTCCATGAATTGAAAATAAGTTATTGTACAATAAAAGATGCTAATGTAAATATTCAGACCACAGCAAAAATTATAAAAACATAAGAAACAGTGTGTTACGAACCGAGTAATCATATTCATCAACATCAGACTCGACATCGCCCCCCTCTCTATTAATAGATTCACCATCAATATCATCTTCTATGTCTTCCATTTCGTATTCATCCGCAAAATATTCAGCATCACCCTCTTGGCGATGAGACATGTTTGGACCAACTAGAATTTGTAGAACCTATCATATCAAGAGATTAAAAGAAATAGAAAATCAGATGTACATAACATTACAGTGTCTACGACAACAATTGAGTTCAAAAGTTGTGTGTCCATGTCATATTCATATACATACACACACGCGCACTCCCACTTGCTAGTATGTTACACCAGCATAAATACATTAACAAATTTAAAATCGTAACATGCTAGTATACTCTTTCTAACAAACAAGTGGGAGTATATATGGGTGGCGGAAATAATCCTACTTGCTTTTCAGAAAAGAAAAAAAAAGCGTGTTGGCAAGTTATATCTAGAAAAACATTAACAAATACAGAGTTATAACATCAAAATATATTCCTTCTGAAATAGGAAATTCAGTTTAAGGAAATTCAGTAACCACCTTAACCTGCCTATAATTTCAAAATAGTTAAGATTTAAGTTTGTAATTAACTAGGATCCCTGTGTTATTAAGCAATGATCACGATTTGGTAATTGCAAAAACATAATAAAATCACAATTAGCAAATTAACTAATTATCTATTGTTCCAATGAACCCTTTGAAAATAAGGCAAATATAGAAATTGAAAATAATAACTTAAAACAACTCAGAAATTAGGGTTCCAACAGAATATCCTCCAAAATAACACAAATGAAATCAAGAAAATAAAAATTAAACAATTTTGCCAAATTCATCCATTATTTCCTTTTATAACATACACACAACCAAAAAACTAGGGTTCCAGAAGAATAGCCTCTGGAATGATACAAAATCAACAGAGGATTTTTTTTTTTAATGATAATTTCTCAAATTCATCGAGAATTTTCATTTAATTTCCACAACGATCATCAATTTGTAACAATTTCATAATAATTTATAGATCTGGATGAGAGAAAATATAGAATAAAACGAAAATATTAAAAAGAATAAAAAAAAACGAAAAAAAAAAGAAAAATTGAGATTTGAGATATGATGCGAACCTTTGTTTGTCGGAAGGAACTTCGTCGATCTCTTCTCAGAAATACAAATTAACAAATGAATATAAATATATCAATTTATACTTTTTAAATTTATTTATTTGTTATTTTACTTTTTTTATTATTATTTTGGGAGAAGTTTGTGGATTGAAAGAAAAGTAACAAAAATAATAAATCCACCTTTTTATACGTGGCAATATTTATTCACTAAATAAATTTACGAATTAAAAGTTATGAATAGTTGTTAAAATAATTTTTACATTAATAGATAAGGAATGATTGTTTCTTGTATGTTAATTTAAATTCATTTATGGCGACACTGTATAATTAATAAATTTATATAAGAAATTTATTGTGAATATAAATTAATTTTACACTCTAATATTTAATAAGAATGAAATGTCGTAGTTATTTTTATAAATAAAAAAAACTACAAAATAAATTAGAGATTATGCATAAATATTAATTTAAAATTATTTGACATAATTAGTGTATAGTGATTAAACTTAAATATTATAATTACATTTTAATTTTAATTTTTTTCAAATTAAGTTTTTAGAATATAATTTGTATGTATTAATTATCCTTATTAAATAAGTTTACACATGATTATAAAACAATTTGCACGTGTATACAAAGATATTTTATTTTTTGATATTTAAGGCTTTGTTTAAGGTGTTATTTGATTTTATATTATAAAATCTTTAAAAATTTAATTTTTATTTTTAATTGAGTTTAAATTAATAAGTAAAAAAATCATTAAAAATCAAAGCACACACTTTTAAAAGATGAATACACACTTTTCTATGTATGAATATCTTCTATCATATTTGGATTGATTAGCAATTTTGTGTCTTGATAAGCATTGGATACACCATTCATGCATGCCAATGGTTACCGACTTATTATACATGCAAGACAAAGAACATTACATAGATATTAATTATAATGTGTATTTAAAAATAATTACAATAGTATCAATCATCTCTTCTTTAGATACACTTGATCCATTAATTGAGTTTTTAAATCTACACTCTTAATTATGACAAATTTTTCAATCTACACATTTAATTCTAATTCAATGATTAAGATGAATTGTTTTTATTTCTTACTATAAATATATGAGACAATTTTTCTTTACAAATTTTGTTCTTGCCATCAACGGCTATAACAAAAGACTAAAATCATAGTTAAAAAGATTAAATTGGAAACAAAAGAAGAAGGGAAGACAAAATAAAAATAAAAGTCTTCACAAAATAACAAATTATAAAATGTCATGCTAAATAGACTATAATGAAAAGGCAAAATATATTTCAAATATTTAATGAAAAAGTATCAGCAATTGAGTATGAGACCACTTCACAAATTTATAAGGTTGTTTGGAACATAATTCTAATATTTGTAACAAAATCAAAGTATATTCAATTATTATATAAAAAAATAAAGATAAGTTATACAATTTTAAAAAAGTCTTAAATATAATATTTTGTTTAAACTTTAATATCGTTGCTATTGAATTCTAACTTTTCATGGACGGAAACAAATCTAGTACTAACAAAAAATAAATATTAAAAATTATGTTGATAAATTTGGAATCGTAACAGGCTGTTTACTTTCTCCATTTTTAGAAAATGTTTTCAGTGAAAATCTACTATCAATTTAAGAGTGAACACTAACAAAAATATATTATTGACTAGTTTTATCATTGGATCATTAATGAAAGGAACAAAAATAATTGTCATGTTTTAAATTTTAAACGGTATTTTATAACTACAATAGTTATGTAACTGCTGATTATAGTTTTTTCTTTTAAGTAATAATTATCATTTATATAACTAACTATCCTCTAATTAACTCAAAAAAACAAAAGGGAAATGTTAAGGGTAAAAAAGTGAAAATAATAGAAACAAAAAATTAATATTCAAATTTAGTTTTTATTTTTTTATTTTTTTTATTTTCACTCTTGTGTTATACACTAAATAGAAGATGACTATTTGTTTCGTACCAAACAGTACAATTTAAAAAAGTTATTTCAAAAAGCATTCTATTGTATTTCATTTAAAAAAACAAAAAATATTTAATTTCAAATTTCTTTTTAATAGGGGATTACTTTTTGATAATTTTTTCAAAATTTGATTTGTAATAAATAGCACCATTAAAAAATAATCCATCCAATTAAAATAGTATATGTTTTATTTCAAAAAATAATTATATTGTATTTTATTTAAAAAAAGAAAAAATATTATTTCAAAAAATATTTTAATAGGAGAAAACTTTGACCGATCTTTAATAATTTGACAACCATCATTTTTGTGTTTCATCAAAATTTGATTCATATTAAATAAATTTATGCAAATGATATATATATCCAAAATTATAAAATAAATAATTTTTTT
>JBBPBS010001130.1:1101528-1115010 GCA_037974835.1 Cicer judaicum | reverse complement strand
ATATATAAAAAAAAATATGCGATAACTATTTATTATTAATAAATATTAAAAAAAAACAAATATTTTACAAAAATATAAAATAAATATTTATTATTGATAAATATTAAAAATATACAATAAATATTTATTAATGATAAATCGTTCTTAACCGAAACTTGTTAACCATTTAAAATTAATTACTTAATTATTTAAATAGTTTTTTATTTCACACTCATGCTTTCAAATATAGATATATTTTAAAGGAACATTAATTTGTTGCTAAATTTTATACATTTAATAAGATAACAAAAATGATTCATTTAATAAGATAATCATTCTTCACTCTTTTTTTATTATTAATTTTAAAATTTAATTTATATGCCTTTTGATTGATCTAACGGTTATTAGTTGAGATGTAGACATTGCAGTAGAGAGACAGGCAACAGAGGATCCATTTTCGTCAAATATAACAAAATCTCTCTCTCTTCTCTCTACTGTGTTTTGTGTTGAACGTGTTCCAAATCCAACCTTAATCATGTCGATGATACTAAGAAAAGTATGGGAAATGATGTTGAGACGAAATCAAACATCTTCAGATGAAGAAAAACCACAAGTGTTGGTACAACGTGGTGGTGATTTAGGTGAATTGGATCAACTACCAAGTGACATCTTGCTACAAATTTGGAGACTTTTGGGTCCAAAAGAAGTTGCAAAGCTTAGTGTGGTTTGCAAGGGTTTGAGATTTTTGGTATCTGATAATCGTTTATGGCTTCACTTTCTTCAGACACATCAAGCTGATCCATCTTGGGATTCTGTTTTCTTTGCTGAAACTAATTTGACTTCGGGTTACCCTCTTCCGTTAGTGTTCTAAATTTTGTTACTTTTTATGGTTTTTGGAATTTAATTTTAGTTTGGTTTAATGGGTTGTGTTTGTTTTGTTGGAATTTTGTGATTTTTGTTGGTTTGTACTTTCTAGTGTAAATGTAAATGATTGTTGTTTTGTGATTTAGTGCAAATTTTTGTTGATCCGTAGGATGAAATGATAAATAAACTCGCTCACAACTGCAAGGTCCCGGTTTGAAGACATGACATGATATCCAGACTAACAATATCGGCATTTTCCATTTGATTCAGTGCAAATTTTGTTCCTTTATTATGGTTCTTGCAATATAATTGAGTTAGACTTAATGGGTTGTGTTTGTTTTTTTTGCAATTTTTTGATTTTGATGCACATTGGTTTTAATGGTTTGTACTTTGTAGTGTAAAAATGATTGTTGTTTTGTGATTTGATGAGTTGAGTCTTTCGATTCAATTTGATTGGTTGTATGTGTGATCGCAAATTTGTGATTTTGATGCAAAGTGGTTTTTGGTGCAAATGATTGAAGTTTTGTGATTTGATGTGAATTTGATGGGTTGTGGAAGTGATTGCTTTTTTGTGTGCTTTGATGGGTGCAATGAGGGAATTACTAGTTTGGTCCTTCAAATTGTAGGGAGTGGTCATCGTGATCGTGTACTTGACGAAACTTTAAAGTGATCTTTGAAATTAAGAAATTCCGTTCACATCAGTTTGTTCGAGACAATTTTAGTACTAAATTAACTGATTATAAAGGACTAATGTGATTGAGGATTTTTAATTCTGTGGATTATTTTTTATTTCCATTCACATTAGTTTGTTCGAGACAATTTCAGTACTAAATTGACTGATCCAAAAGTACTAATATGATCAAGGATTTTTAATTTTAGAGATTATCTTAAAATTTCGTTAATTTCAGGACTGAATTGCACGGTCCTTACAACTTTATACACTAAAGTTGTGATCAAATCCTCGTTCAACTGTGCAAGTGAATTGGTATTTTATTTTTTTAGCTTTGATGGGTTGTGCAAGTTGATTTGTATTCAATGCTTTGATGGGTGGTTGCGGTACAAGTGATTGTTATTTTGTTCTATGGTGTGAATTTGACGGGTTGTGGTAGTCCAAGTGATTGGTATTGTGTGTTTTGATGAATCTTGAGATTGATCGGTATTTCGTGAAATCAAGTGTTTGAGATTCCATGAATTGCAGATCCTTTGTTGGCCAGAGGCCTCAGCTATCATTCAAACAAATTTATGGGCAGAGAGCACAAGTTCCTGGTGCTATTATCATTGATGGTTAGTCTTGCAAATTTTTGTTCAGTGATCTTGTGTTTCGGTTACTCCTGATGATTACATTTTATTTTAAATTAAGAGGAGTTTTAGGAACACTCTTTTCAACAGTCACTCTCTTTTCACCCAATAAGAGAGTCAGTGCTGGAAAGAGAGTGTTTCTATAACTTTTCAAAATTTTAACATTATTCTTTTAATTGTTTTTTCTCAAGGTGGTTCTGGCTATTGCAAATTTGGTTGGAGTAAATATGCTTGTCCGTCTGGGAGATCCGCAACATTTTTGGTAATGATTTTGGCTGGAACTAGCAATAAACAAATGGCATGTTTTGTTAGAATGAAAATAGTTGGTGAAAATTGACTATGTCTTATTCTCATTTTGACTTCTAGTTGAAACTATCCAACCATCAATTGATAAAAATCACTTTTTTTTTCATGAATGTATCCAAACATAAATCACTTTACCTTCAACTTGCTTTCAACTAAAGTCAATTCAGTTTGAATCAAACCATAGAACCAAACACACGAAATTGCAGAAAGCACTTCTCGCAGATAATATGCATTGCCTTTTAGGTTTTCAGTTTCTTTGCACTTCTGCTGCAACTTTTCCTCCTTCTTAATGTGCAGGAATTTGGCAACCTTGAATCGCCAATGTATACTAGGCTTCGGCATTTTTTCGCAACTATTTATAACAGGTATATTGTTATTCTGATTCTCTCTTCTTGTTAACAATTACAGTGAAATGAACTGTGATCGTCTCTCTCATTGCAATCGGGTACTTTTTGATCTACGTACATACATATATAGATGAATATCACCAAAACAATCAAGTTTTGGAAATGACATTACAATGTTTGGAATTACGGTGCATGTTTGAAATATTAATTCTTATCATGGACAAATGCATAATTGTTTTACATTGGTTATCTAATTATTTTACGTTGTTCTTGCTTGATGTTTGATATATCGGTTGGTTTCTCGGCAGGATGCAGGTGAAATCAGATAAACAACCGGTTATTGTTTCTATACCATTATGCCATTATGAGGGTAAGTTGCATTTTATGATTTACTTCACTGGTGCTAATGGGTAAAGAACAAAAAGTACATTGAAAACTCTAAAAACATCTTTTACATAATTACATTTTGACCTTAGCTGTCATATATTTATTTTATATCTTTTGTCTGATTCCAATTACTCTACCGAAGATTTGATCTTGATGTACCGCTATTTACTTTGTCAACCCAAATTTACAGACATATTTGATTAATTTCTCAGGTTTCTTCAAATTACTATATGACATACATTTTTTAGGCCTATAGTATTTACTTTGTAGAATGTAACAGGAATAATGAAAATGAAAATACATCACCTTGTCACCACCGGTTCTGATTAAATTTTTTCAATCTATGGTTGTTCTATTATACTTTACATGGTGATTTGTGCCACGGCGATATATAATGGTCAAATCTATTTAAAAGTCTCCAAACCCTTTCAACAATACATAACTTTTTTACATATATGATTCTTTGGCCTTACAAAATGTTGCCTCATTTCAGATACTGAATCAGCCAGAGCATCAAGACGACAACTTAAAGAAGCAATTTATAGTTCCCTGTTTGACATGAATGTTCCTGCTGTCTGTGCTGTCAACCAGGTAATATATTTTAACGCGAAAAAAAGAACTGGATAACTTAGAGAACCTTTCACATTGCAGGTAACTTGATGGCATTTTGGTTATAAAAGAATAAGCTTGTGTTGCTTTGATCTTTGTAATAAATTCCATGTAAACAAATTGGTACCAGAATAGGTGAACTTGATAAAAAGTTGACAATTTCTGAAACCAAGTAGATTGTAATTGTGCATTTCTTCGTGGCAAATCGCAATAACGTATGGCTTTTATTTTTATTTTTTATTATTTATGTATTTACTTATAATATATTTTGAAAAATGTAGGCGACTCTAGCTCTGTATGCTGCAAAACGAACTTCCGGAATAGTTGTTAATATAGGTTTTCAAGTCACATCAGTAGTTCCAAGTATGCTCTACTGTTCTTTTCTCATCTCATGCTCTTTCTATTTCTCTGTCTGAATATAATTCTTATAATTTATGCATGACAATAAATTTCTTTCATGAAGTGTCTCAATTTATCGACTAAGTGTCGTATAGCGTTGGTCAATGTTTAAGCATCATTTCATTGTGTTAATTTATAAATTGTTTTAACTTGGTATATTAGAAGCAAATGTTTGTCTATTTCTTTCCTCGCTTATTTTTGTGGTATAAATGTGACATGCGTTATCCTTTTACAGTTTTAAATGGTAAAGTAATGCGCAAGGTCGGTGTGGAAGTTATTGGACTAGGAGCAATGAAACTTACTGGGTTTCTCAAGGAGAAGATGCAACTGAACAACCTAAATTTTCAATCTTTGTACACTGTTCGCGCTTTGAAAGAGGTATTAATATGAAGTGATTCTTCTTGTGGTTGATACAAATTTGTTCGAGAGAACACATGGGACTTCCCTTTTTGAGAACATGCCTCTTTTTATCTTTTTTTTTTATTTTTATTTTTTTATGTTGAAGTGTGGTGGGAGTGAGTAGTTTGGATTAGTTTGCATAGTTAATTAGTTGGAAGAGGTATCATCTTTAAGCGCGATACTCACACGTAAGCACCAGTAATAATTTAAGAAAATAGAAGGGATTAAATGTAACCAAATGTGCCAGTGCCGTACACGAACACAAACACGTTTTCAATATGAAGCATCGGTGTTACATCGGATTTCTATTCAGTTTTTTGTTATACATTTTTGTTCTTTTCGTAACAATTTCTATGGGTTTGCAACAGAATCTATGCTATGTTGCTCTTGATTATGAAGCTGAGCTATTAAAAGAAAACACACAAGCATCATTTCAAACTGCAGGAGATGGATGGTTTACACTTTCAAAAGAGAGGTTTCAGACAGCAGAGATTTTATTCAAGCCACATCTTTCTGGAATGTAAGTTTTTTAATTTTATTTTTATTTTTAATTTTTATATATATTTCTTGCAATATGGTTGCGACAAATTAAGTATGTCAGTTTGGTTTTATGTTTGGATTAATGTAAAAGTGAGTTGAACAATAAATTTGAGACGGCAAATCAACTCTAGAGGCAAAAGCTTCAAATTCAAACTTCAAGTTACAATCAGTTTTGAATGCAAAATCAATTCTTCGCCTCTATAACCGCTTCAATAGTTTTTGTTGTCTACCATGATTGTAGTTTAAGCTTGTGTTTGACTTATCTGTATAGGCTAGTCATGGGTTTGCACCAGGCTATAGCTGTTTGTATGGAGCATTGTCATTCTGCAGAACTAACCGGCGACAGTGATTGGTACAAGACGGTAGTTTTATCGGGAGGAACTGCATGTTTGCCAGGTTTGGCAGGTAAATGTGTAAATCTCCTTTATTTATTTATTTATTTATTTATTTGTAGCATGACATTTCAAATCTTTGCAATAGAGCAGGATTTTGATCTCAACTGTAAATTAACAGCCAAAGTCATTTAAAACTGATTTTTTTTATTATGTAATCTGAACCTTCTGATATGAGATGTTAGGCTGAGAGCGTTTACTGCGTGCAAACGCGTGCATTTCCTACAACAGGGAATTCGGATCCCTATTTCTAACAGAGTTCCAAGAGTGTGTTTGGATAAACTTCTCAAGAAACACATAGAAAATGAAATACTAAAAGATCTTGCTATAACTTAGTTTCTCTGAAATAATAACTTCTAGTGTAAGTTAAAATTAAAAAGCCCTTATAAATTTATGTATATTTATAAAGAAGTTAAATGAGAAATTTAGAAAGGATTGAGACAGAAGCTCTCTGATTTAACTTATTCATAAACACCTATAAGCTTACAATGATATTTTGGTAAGTGAAGAATTATTAACTTAGATTATGTTTGCATAAACAATTTAATTAAGCACATATATATATAGCATTAACACTCATCGTGTATGTGCTTATGTATAAGTTATTTGATTTCCATAACATAAGATGAAATAAAGTTAAAGTGTTTTCATCTAAGCTATAAGTTGTTTTCATAAGCTGTCTTGAAGAGCTTATGGAAATAAACTAAAAACAACTTGCAGACATGTTATAAGATATTTCCATAAATTCTCTCAAACACTCTCCAAAGCTAGAAGCTAATCCAAACTAAGTCTAATTCTACTTGTTTTGGGACCATTCTTGTACAGAAAGATTAGAGAAGGAACTCCATGCATTACTTTCTCCATACATGGCAAATGGAATTAGAGTCATACCTCCGCCATACGGCGTCGATACTCCATGGTTCGGAGCAAAGATGATTGGCAATGTGAGTGTATCCCAAAATATTGAAACCTTATTTTAGAACTGAATTTATTTACATATTCTTTGATCTTTCATCACTTTTGGCATATTCACTTTGTTTGTAAACTGTGTACAGTTGAGCACATTTCCTGGTCCTTGGTGTGTAGCAAAAAAGCAGTTTCGCCAGAAGCCTAGGCTCAGCCTCATATGGTGATTATTTTGTTCTAATATATATATATAACTCAATAATGTAAATTATTCTGTACCCTCCATGTTCAAGGGGGCAGGAACAATAGGACTTAATGTTACAAACATTTTTTTGTATATTTATAAATATTAAGATTTGTATGGTGATTAGAAGCATATAATAAACATTTGGGTTGTTAAGAATAATGTAAAAAATTGTGTTTGTCTTATTTATGTAATGTAATGGAAGTATTGTGAAGAGATTGTTCATGTGGTTGAAAAAAATCTTCAAGCTCAAGGATTTGAAGTACTCAAAAAATGGTATTTATACTGCATATAAACCATATTCAACAAAATTGTTGGCAACTTTTGTTTTTAAGACTTATCTTTGCACGCTTCCTAGGGTTGTGGAGTGAGATGTGAATTAAATCTTAAAAGTTTAAAGTTATTTTTTAAAAATCTCCTATTAAATCTTTTTTAAGACTTCAAATTTATTATTTTATCATTTTTTTTTTGGATTTAAATGAAAAGGTTTATCAATTTAATGTTTTGTTAATTGATTTTTTTTTAAATTTATTTATTTTTGAAAAAATATAAAAAAAAATGATTTTTTCTCGAAAAAGTTGAGAAAATTCAAAACAATTTGAAATTTTTTTTCTAAAGAATTTTAGGAAAAAAATTGAATTTTTATAAAAGATGATATTTAAATAAATGGAGCCATAGACCCTATTTATTCCACAAAATTTTAGATGCTTCTTAAGACATTTTTTGACTGAAATATTTTGACTCCTCCAACTTATGAACTTAAATCTATAATTAGTGAAATTGACACCTAGATTTATATCTTTTTAATTAATTACATGTCATTTTTCTCTTCTTTCTTTTCTCCGCAAACTTTCATTTTTCTTCTCATAAGTCGGAGAGATCAAGGATTTGACTAACTACGCAGTTTGATTTTCTTTTTCAAAAAGAGTGGAACTTTTAAACTAGTGAGTTTTTTCAACTTTTTCCAAAGCAATGTAATTAGAAAAATCTTATTTACAAATGTTTGAATAACATGTTTCACAATGTAATTTGGATAGGTTATAAAGTAAAAATTCATCAGATCCTAAACTAAAAATATTTATAATTCAATTTAAATGTCCAAAATAATATGATTTAAATAGGATCAATTTTCAACTGATATAAATTACAACCATAAAATATTAATTGAATATTATTATTAGAATATTATATAAAATTATGTTAAAGTGAATCAAAATCTAACATATAATATACTAAATATTAACATTGCATAATAATATTAATGAATTATGTTTGAAATATACGAAATAGTAATAATAAATAGTAATGAATTAAAAAGTCAATCTCATCCAAACATAGATCTAAGGGATTAAATCAATTGACCTCTAAATAACAACAATCAATGCTCATGTTTCATACAAAATACAAGCTCTAACAAAACTTGCAACCTCTAAACAACACTAAAATACAAAAATATGTGACTATTTAAGTGATAAAATATTTATAAGTATATGCTCATGTTTCATTTCTAGCACAATCATCCAGCAGAGACGATAATGAATGTGTTAAGCAAAAAAATATACACCAACAACCAAGTCTTATCCTACTAAATAGAGTCGGCTACATAAATCAGGTGACGTCATAATATTATATAAAATAATTTGTTCGCTGATAATACAACAATGCAATTAATGCAACAAATGAATGGAAATTGAGAGATATCAGACTAACAAGACGATGAAGATGCAGGCAGTGAGCACAAGCAGTAGAGATGGATTATATACTGTTTGACTTGAGGTATCATCGGCTGACACAGATGGCGGCATTGCCGAACATGCTAGACCTTTCTTCCCTTCACGACACTCGCTGGCGAAGAGTCCAGGAGGGTAATGTCCATAAAGATTAATGTAACTAAACATGGTTGATGCACAGTCGTTCGTTAAGTCATTCAACACATCGGCATAAGGGCAAGCGAATTCTTTAAATGCAGCACAACATGGTTTGGCAAGGTACCGCGGTCCTTTGCATTTGCTCGTGATTATCGTGTAGTTTTGAAACTCGAAATTCACAGAACAGCCTGCAGGTCCAATATGAAACAGTAATATGAAGTCATGATTTAGAGCAATATTGTCAATCACAGATTGCAAAAAATAACTATTTGTTTAGATTCTACTACACAACAACGCTATAACTACTATTTGACAACAACATTTTGTATTAAATAACATATTACAGATCAATAGTGATTTGTTCAAAGGAGATACTAGATGACAACTAAAAGAAACAGAAGGCGTATACTAGATGACAAACAAACTTTGCTCTTAAAGTTGGACTTATACTATGTAGCCCTAACACTTTAGATTGAAGGTGTATTTGTCTGGTATCCGACATGTGTCAGGGTCCAACACAAACACGACACTGATACATTCAATCACTTCAATTTTCTTAAATTATTGTCAGTGTCCACATGTCAGTGTTATGACCAGTGTGCGTATTTCATAGGTTGCAGTGCTAGTTCATAGTAAAGAATGCGAGACTAAATCGTCACTTTTGTTGGATAAATCAACGGGATACACAGCAGCACAAACGTAACATAGTTCATCCACAACAATTATTAAAGAAAATTTTGACAGAATTTGGAGCCATTCTTCTCTATTAGTCCATTCTTAATGCAAATGTATGTATGTAATATAACATTTTGGACTAAGTTATTATTTTGGTCCCATACATTATACCTCAATTTGGGGTTCCAAAAGTTTATATGCAACATCAAATTAATCTTCCAAAGATTTTAAATGAAATAAAAATGGTCAAAGTTGATTTCACATAAAGCTTGACAGAAGAATCATTTTGGTGCCACTTCAAATAATTTGCCATCATGGATCTTTAGACAACAAATTGATGCTAATAAACTTTATTAACAGAATATCACAGCAAAAAATTATATTAACAGAAAATCTATAACAACAAATAATAATAATAATAATAATAATAATATAAAAGTAACTCTTTCTTTTGGTTGGACTTTTTTCTAAATAAATTTACCTTTAAAAATTCAGTTATTTTCAAACTTTAATAATAATAATAATAATAATAAGTACATGCAAAATAAATAGACCTACCCATATAAACAAAAAAAATCTAGAACTTAATTTTTGAAAAAAAAAAGTTTAGATTGAGAGTAAATTTGACAAAATCCAAAGCAACATTTTGTGCATGTTTGGATTAGCCATGACAACTCACATCCTAATTTTACAAAAACTACACTTTAGAGCTTCTACAAATTCAAAGTACCACCATGATTTTGTCAAAGTACCACCATTAATTCCAAACATAAATAAAAAATAATAACATGCAGCTAGATCCAAAAACATGATGAACAGAAAAAAAAAATTGGTCAAAAAAATATAAACCTTGTTTAGCTTGAAGAAGATGTCGACCCTTAAGCTCCTGAGAATCAAAAATAGCATCTGCAATAATAAAAATAAAAACCCAGATATAAAAATCTGAACTTTTTACAAAATTGAGAAAGTTGAATAGAACAACAAGTTGAGAAAAAATAGTTACTAGGAAGAAAAGTTGGATGAAAAGAAGAAACAGAGATAGCCATGATGAGAAGAATTGAAGAACAAAGCAAGAAGCTTTGTTGATTCAGAGAACAAGCCATGTTATGTTAATAGATCCAGTTCTAGATTTGAAGAGAAGAAAAAAAGAGGGGTTAACTGTGTTTTTCTTTTGTTCTTTCTCTCTCTCTCTCTCTCTTTAGTAATGGATGAATTATGAATCAGTTTGGTTGAGAAGAAGCTTTTTTTTTTTTTCATGGCTTTTAAAAATTTATTTGTGTTTATTTTATTATAATAATAAGTTCTAATTAATTCAACTCAATTCATTAAGGAATTTTTGTTTAAAATGAATTATTTTAGATAATTGAATTTTAATTTTAGTTACTCAATTAATTACTCATTTTTAACTTAATTTTAGTTGAAATAAATTTTTATTAAAATTTATTTACCTTCTCATTACATCGAAATTATTAGAATTCCTCTCTTATTTACATCATACTGTCTATAAATTAAATTTTTGCTTAATTTTAATTGACAAATATTAGATTTTACTGTATTTTAATTCATTTATAAATAAAAATTCTAGATTTATTATATCTATATCTATATAATATATAAATACAATAAAATTATATTAATTGCACAATTAGTAAAACACTCTCGCAATCCTTTATAGCAAAAAAAAAAAAAAAGATAGAGTCACTTTTATGGATAACAAATAAAATATTTTCAAATCTCATGTTAAAGTATTAAATCAAGTAATAATATTTAGTTTTAATGTCTTAATTTAAATAGGTGAATTTTTAGTTTCATTACATATACGTGTTGGAGTTGAACTAACATTTGGAAATTATTAAATAGATTACAATGTGACAACCAACACACACTGTAAATACGCGCAAAAACAAACTACAAATGTCCTTTCCCACTCTCTTTTTCAATTTTAAATATAAATGTTTAATTTATTTTAACTATTTAGTACAAGTCACAAACACTAGAATAGAAAATAAATCTTTATAAATAAGAAATAATAAATTAGAATTTACAAACAAACTCACAAAGAGATTAGTTCTTTCTTTTTCTTCACTAGTTCTTTTTTCTTCTTCATTAGTCTAAAGCAGTTCACAATTCATCTATAATAAAAGAGGAAAACAGTTAGAACATGAAAAATTTGAAAGACGACATCGACACAGCAAGATAGTAAGGTAAAGAAAAGTGGTGCGACTACACACATAGCAAGGAGCGACAGTGAGAGTGAGACGACACGTCTATACAAGGAAGAGGGAGAGACACTATGTCGCGTTTGAAATAAGTTGTGTGCAAGTACATACAATTGTAGCAAATAATAAAGTGAAAGTGGAGTACCGTTCTCAAGAGGATTGATGTAACTAAGTTCTAAATATTCTCAAATTTATAAGTTCAACTAGTTAAGATTCAAAGTAACAAGTAGCAAAGATAATAATTTTGTATTGACGATAAAAAATATATTTAAGAGTCAAAATGCAAGAAATAATAAGACAAAATTTGCCTAAGATTCAGAGGATAAAAAGAATAGTTAAGGATATAACTCAATTATTAAATATGTTCATATGTTTTCTGAAGTTGTAAGATGTTATAGCATTTCTTGGACCAGATTGACTTTAGGGGCTTTCTAACATACTTATCATGATAATCAATGTATTATTACCACCCCATGGATTCACACACTACACATTATATCATGCTACACTTTATTTTAGCAAGTTAGCCTTCATATAGACTTAAATACTATTTCTAACTATTTAACATTAATTTCTTTTCCAAACATATTAGATTAGAAACTCTTTTCATATATGGTTGGAAAATGTGTATGGTGGCTATGACACATCATTAGGGTTAAAAGTTCTTCTTTTTCGACCCGGAATATCTATAATTTATATAAGACAATTTTAGATCGTTTTATTTCTCTAATTTGGACCTATTTTGTTCTTATTCATAAAACAATCATTGTCTCAATGAATAAAGTGGTGAACAACATGAATATTCCTATAATGTATCATTGACGTGATTATATGTTCAAAATTATTACATTAAAGTTTTGCAAATGCGGTTCCACATTTCTACGCTCTTGTTGTTGAATCTTCAGGTAATACGCTCAAATATTGTTTCCTGCATCATTGCTCCAAACTTAGCCAAAATCTGCAAAAATTTAACAAAACCCAACATAAATGTAACTTAAATTAACCTAATCTAATAAATAGAACATCTAATCAATATTTTACTAAAATATACTAAAAAAACATTAACTTAATTAAAATATCTCCTCAAGGATTTTCATATTCAAGTATAAAAAGTGTTAAATAACTCATATAAGAGTTACCGCATCGCAAAGAAAGGAGCGAGGAGAGGGAGAGACACTAGTCGACGACTGCAAGCGATCGGAGACATAGAGGGATGAACGAGAGCGACAACTTGAGAGAAGAAGCAAAGCAAAAGAGATATGATTAGAAGTGAATGAATTTCTTCAAAACTCTAAAATTTTGGAGGGTATTTTAGTAATCTATCATTATTATTTATAAAAATAAAAAAAATAAAAATATTTTTAGGGATACCATGGCTCTCAGAGTTCTTGAGATGTTCTACCATTGTCTCTCTCTCTAAATATAAGATTTTCTTAAGATTTTTTTTTATTCAATGAGTTTTATAAATAGAGACCAATGTAGTATATGATACGTTAAGTGCCGATCCTAAACATGTGTAAAGTGTGCGCCCCACATGGCTCCAAATTTTTAAGGCACCAAAAAAAAATTCTAACAGTATAAAAATATTATATAGTAAAAGAGTGTAGTATAAAAAATTATATAGTAATTAAATATCAACTTTTGAGGTGCTCAATAGTTTTTCTTCTTAAATTCTAAGTTTAAAATTTTAAATTTATAAATTATATGGCTCTTATAGTTGAATATATTCAAAAAAATAATAGACTTTATATTTTATCCTTATATTAAAACTAAAACCTTAGAAAAAAAAAGTTTTTTTTCTTTCAATTCTCATGCTCTTATTACTCCTTAATTTCTAAATTTTGTGAAGAAAAACAAAATAATCATATAATTTTTCATAAGAATCTTTTTTACTAACAATTCTATGTCCCTATTCTCATCTCAAAGGTAAAGTTTTATGATTACATTAATCTTTCTTGTTTATATATTTATTAAAACAATAATAATGATTTTTAGAGTCCATATATAGAGATTTGGCAAAACATTGATATGTTATTTTATAGTGGAAAT
>JBBPBS010001130.1:1068741-1090813 GCA_037974835.1 Cicer judaicum | reverse complement strand
ATTTATATAAAAAAAAATATATATATACACTTGAATGTTAAAAAGTTTATCTAGTTATTTATAAAAAATCAATTATTTGTTAGATAATTGATATTTTAACATTCATGACACACATGACTTCAATAGTCATATTTAAAACATGAAAAATGAAATTGAATGTATTTTCATGATACATGTCAAATTAAATTAGTTGTAAAAAAATGATATTAAAAAAAAAGTGAATAAACTTTATTATATGTATGCAAAATAAATTATATTAAAATAATATACAATTGATTTATCTAATACGAAAAATTAAATTATTTTTATTTATTACTTTTTGAATTAAAATGTCTAACCCTTAAATCTCTAATTTAAAAGTAAATTTGTAAATTATATTTAATTTCAAAAATTAAATTCTCGATCAAAATATTGGAGTCCTTATATTTGATCTTTGGTTTTTTTTTTTTTTGAAAAGAATTATATTAATTAAAATGAAAGTTAAGAATGATAACTTTCAACATTATATCTAAAAAATAAATCTAACAATGAAAGAAAAAAGTGGCACACTGGTTGTACAAAAAAGAAGTCCAAGCTTAGCTAACAAATGAGTACATCGATTTGCTTCTCTTGGAGAATAACTAAGAGAGTATGTCAAGTCAGTCTAATGCAATATAGAGATAATTTCTTTGAGGAGGATAAGCAAATTACTAAAATGAGTATAGTCTTTCTTGATTATGGAGAGAAGAGTGAGAAGTCAATTTCAAAAATAATATTACGAATACCTTTATCACGAACCAATAACACACCACTATGAATAACCCATATTTTAAAAAATAAGGAGCTACGGGATGTCAATTTGCAGTCAAAACCACATACGAACTCACTATTATGGTCATGAAGAATTTCCCTCAAGTTAAGGAGCATCAATATGGGTGTAAGCATCATCAACGTTTATGTTCATAATCACATAGAGGTTTAATCCATGCTTTTTTTATTATGGTTATCAAGTTCTGCTTTATAACTTTACTTTTGATCATTAGTGGTGTTCAAAATGTGGATGATGAACGCAACTGTCATATTATCAAGTTACACTAAGTTTTGACTCGGTCATAAACCTTTATACTTTTGTGTACTTATGTAAACTTAAAAAATATTTGACTGACTCATATTTAAATATTTCTTGTACACTTGATTTTACTCAAACTAAGGAGAATTCAACTACCGGATAGTTCAGCTATTTATTTTTATATTAACAAATTATTTTTTAGGTGCAAACAGGAGCCCGTCCAAGTGTAGAATTTCAAAAATACTATAATTAATTATAAATTTATAATTCCCACAAAGTTAGTTATGCTAGTTTTTTAAAGTCAAAAGTAGGTAATCCACTATATTGAGATTGTGACAAAAATATTCATTATCACCGTATTGAATTTAAGCTCAAACAAAACGAACGAATATCACAAAATATTGCTCCAAGTGGAATTGATTTTAACGCATGCAATCTTTATTTATTCTTTTTCTTGTTTTAAGTGAAAAGTAGGCAATCCACTAAATTGGACATGAGTGTCAAAAAAACATAGGTGTTCTTATTTTAACATTAAAAAAATTAACATGTACAAAAATACAACACTTACTAAAAAATGATTATTATCATTGTTAATATTGATTTGTGATTACTCAAATGGCTATAGAAATATTGATTTTGTGACAAACATTGAATTTCGCCCTCAGACTAATATGCAATGTTTGGTACCGCATAAAGTAGAAGGAAGGAGTGTGGCACCAAGGAAAAGTTTTAGAAATCTATGTTTCCATTGTTTGGTTATATTAGAAACATGGATTTTTTTAGTGGGTCCAACACATTAAATGTGTTCTCACCAATTTAGAGAGAAAACATCTATTTAAAAAAAAACACATTCACTTTGTTTTTATTGACTTCGATCACTTTATAATATACAAATATACAATAAATAAACAAACATATTCATTATATATTATTTTATAATTAAAAAGCTAGAGAGAAAAAATTAAATTACATTTAAAAAGTTACAATTATTCAATAATATTGTGTTGGATGAATATTTTTTAAAATCAATTGTTGAATTAAAAAATAATATCATATAGATCATATCTATAAATTTTAACATTAATTTATAATTGTTTATTATATCATTAAAATATGTCAATTTTAACATTAATTTATAATTGTTTATTATGTTATCAAAATTTGTCAAAATTAACGTTATATATAATTCCACTGTCGACCATGATTAAAAAAATGTATGTAAGGTGGTGAGGTGAGATATATTCTATTAAGTCATATTTAAATTTTCTTTTGTTACAAAATTTTAAATTTTTGTAAGAGAAATTCTTATAATATTCTAAATATACATGTAAAAAATCATTCAAATATTCAAAATGGTACATATTAATTGACTTAAAAATAAGGACTATAATTATTGGAAAGAAAAATACTTGAGAGACCATAATTTGAAGAAAAGAAAATTAGAGAGACTAAAAATAAAATAAAATATATTAATTATAAGCATAAAAAATTTATTTAACCGAATAAAACATAAATTGAAAAAAGGCTTGAAATTAAAATTAACTATATAATCATCTAAATTATTACCCGTAGATTCCCTTAACTTTTGTATAAATGCATGTAAACTTCAATTTGTAAGCAATTATTTGAGAATTTCTTTACCATTCCACTACATATATTTTTTGGCCCAAGACTATTTACAACGTTAAAGCCCAAGACTATTTGCAACGTTATATGATTTCACATGCTGATGCATAATTTGCTTTTATGTTTTAAGATTAAAAAAAACAGGTTAGACATTAAGTAGCAAATCTAAAAATCACAACAACAAAAAACTATAGGAAAATATACTTGTTGTCTATCTTAATTAAGACTGTTTAGGGAGAGTTTGAGTAGCGTTAGGGAGCTCGAGAAGGAAGATGGTGGTGAGTTTGTGGGATTGCTATAAATATTTTGAATTAATTTTATACCATAATTAAGAATGACAACACAACTTACAATTACTGATGTCTTTCCGAATCTATTTTAATTTAGCCGGAAAAAAATCGTGTTAATTAGTTGTACATGTAAAGTTTATGAAATTAAAATTTGAAAATAAATATGGATTTAATGTTTATATCCCTTGTCCGTCACTGGAACTCAGTCAATTAGTAATATTATTATTATTTTAAAATTATGTATATATATATATTTAATATTTTTTAATATTAAAAATTATAATAATTATAATATTTTTTATTTTATTATATAATAATAATAATCATCATCATTTTATCATATTACTTATAATTTTAAAATTATATTAAAATTATAAGCCCCACTGCAGCGAGAGAAAAAGTCTTAAATTTTACGTTATAGGGATAGGAGGCAAAACTAACCGCATTTACACTCCGTTATAGACCAACCCACAAAAGCACACCTACACGGAATAAGCTTAGAAACTAACAAATTCATCAGAAAATATCCTAAACAATGTAAATTATATTTGAAAAAAAAAACAGACAAATAAATATAAGTTAAGATGTTGATTATATTTTAACAAAATAAACCTATGAAAATATTATAATATAGAAAATCTATAAATTTTATATAAAATTAAAATAATTAATCGGATTATTTTGTAATCAATTCCGATTCAAGTAATAAAATTATCACTTCATTAACATCTCGTTAAAAATATATTTTTATGGAGATATAATAAATCATATTTCTAACTTTTTATATTTTGTGTACATATGTATCCTTCAAGTGTTTTTTGTGAAGTTGATTGAGAGACTTTTATTTATTTTTAAAAGAAATTTCTATTTTTTTAATAACAAGTCTCTATATAGACGTTAATGGAGGAGGGTAGCCAATTAGATTACCACAACATAATAAATTAAATTTAAGTTTAAATCTTCGTTCGGAGAAGTATATGTATATATATCTGCGAAACATTTTGAAAAAATTATCTTTCCTGTAGTGAACCTACGAGAAACTACAAAATATTTGGTTATTATTTTAGTTTTCAGTTTTGTATTCGAATTAGAACAAAAATCCAATTTAATTTTTAGGAAAAATAAAAATAACGTTTAAGTACTCAAGAAAATGAAAACGAGACTTCTGATTTAGCAATTTTAATTTTAATTAAAATAAAAATTTAAGAAAATAACATTAAAGTATTATTGAATAAATATTATCGTGTACATTTTGAAATAAAAATTAACCTTACATTGTAAAGATTATTATAAATTTTAACGTTAAAGGTAAAACGATTCAAACCAAAATCAATCTACTCCATTTGTTAGTGAATGTATTTTATAATTTGAGACATGAAATTATAAACTAGTTCATTTGTTTTATCGATTAATATTGATGATGCGTTAATTTTCCATTGCATTAATAATGATTGATTAATAGATCACTTGTCTTATTCATGAGTATCTAATTTGATAGTTGTATTGTTTCATTGTTTACGGCTAAATTTGTATTATTGTTATATATTTAATTAAAATATTGAATAAATAAGATAGATTTTAAATTTGTATTATTTTTATATATTTAATTAAAATATTTGTATTATTGTATTATTGTTATATATCTAATACCACGTAAAATATAAAATGTCAATTATAATATATAATTTTATATTTTATCTGTTAATATCATAATACTTTTTAATATTTGTTTGAATCTTTATGAATAGTGTCATCTTTATTTTATGGTGTCTACACTGATTTTGTAATGATTACAAAATAAATCAACATCTTTTACTCAAATGATAAATTTTACATTTCTCAACTATTTATCTTATTTTATAAAATAAAATAAATGAATTTTATGTATAACGAAAGAATAGGGTAATAGGTAGTTTGTAAATTTAAATTTAGATGTGAGTACACAATATAACACTATTAATATATGTAATGTATTTGTAGAATTCTTTTGATTTTCAAAAGTTTATTTATCAATATTTATCTAAAATATGTAATGAATATAATCAAAAGTTTATTTATCAATATTTATCTAAAATATTTATCTAAAATATGTAATGAATATAATCAAAAGTTTGCAATCAAGAACGTGTGTTAATGATAATAATCTTAACATTAACACTACAATTTTAACATATTTATTTTATTGGATGAGTGGTTGATTTTCCCTTTAAAGTTTTCTTTATATAAGATGCATGTTCTTTATATAAATTTAATTATAGATAAGTAGTAATAAATTTTTTATTATATATAAGTAATAATAGAATTTTGTTGTTTAGTAATTTAGTTATAAGCCTTTATTAAATATTTTTTTCATGTTGTTATTATTTCTATGTTTTGTTGGACATATGAGTAATAGACTCTGGACGTGGCACCTTCGTCGTTTTCGTTATCTCTTTAGTTTATTCGATTTTCATGGTTATTTATTGAGGAAAGTAATTAAAAAGAAACAGTTGATTAATTATTTTTCTATCTTATTTTCTTTTTTGAAGATTTCAAAGTAACTCTAGTTTTTCATATCTAAATTTTCAAAACTTTCTGCCTTAAGAACTTGAACCCTCCTATATTTTTTTTATTGGAAGTTTGTATTGTATTTGTCTTATGTTTTAGTGCTGTTTCTCATCCTTAACCGATGTCTTTAAATTCTCAATTTTTCTTTTTTTGAATTTGTAATTTTTACTCTTTCTGTTCGTCGGATGTTTACTTATTGATCTTTGAACGAAAAAAAATTAGTTTTTTTGTGTGTTGATTTTTCTATTGAACTGCTATGACACTTGCAGATGATTAAGAAGGAATCACTGCTAGCTCGACAAGCACAAGTAATATAGGTAATATAAAAAAATTTGATCGCTTCTGGGTTTTTGTTGCTTTCGATTACATTATTTATCTTTTTGGGTTTTCTTGGGTGTTTAGTTTTTCAAAGATCTAGCTGAATTGTTTTGAAGTTTAATTTTTTAGAGGAGAAAATGTGTAAGTGTTTTTATTTTTTGTTAATGTTGAAGGTAATGAAAATAACAGAGTTCACTTGTAGCACATCATAAATTTGTGTAAAGATCAATTTTGTTGTGTTGTTTGGGTTCTTTGTTCCAATAATGTTCATTAGCTTGAATTGGATTTTATGTTTTAGTTATTTTGCATACTTACTTAGTATCTCTTGGTTATAGATTCTCATATTGTTTTTATTTGTTTAGTCTAGAAAGGCATTAAGAATAAGTTCCAACAACAAATATAAATCATGAGACTTCTTTCCAATAACAAATATAAATCATGAGATTTCTAGGCTTTAAGTGCTAACCACGTCGTTGTCATATCTTTGACATTTTCTTTGGTTTTTAATCGTGTCTATAGATCTTAAATTCCTCATTTGTGTCTTCATCTACAACGGAATATTCTTTAAGAGATGAAAGAAGCTAATTCAAGTGTAACCACTAATATCATCAACAACAATGAGTTTCACAGTAAGGTACTCGATTTGTAGTTTTCCATAAAAGTTAAACTACCATAAATATTTTTTTGCATGATGGTGTTAATAATTTGGTACTCTATTCTTTCTTGGATTTCCTATCTATCTTTGATTTCTTGTATTTGTTTACTATAATTCCAAATCCAATCTGCCTCAATGATTTTAACTTATGAAACAGTTTGCTTTTTCATTCGACTTTTATTAATGTGATGCTTAATTACATTTTGTACTGATGTTTTTTATTTATTTCTATCATTCTTTGAATTGACAGCAAAAAGTTAAAAGCATTCTTGGTATTGAAATTTATTTAGTACACCAAAGTAGTGAAAAGAGGATACAAACATGTGAAGTAAAAAATCAAGTTATTATTTTTTAATCTGACACTACCTATGGAAATAAATGTTTTGTGTTACCTTTACATATGACATTTCCATGGGAATATGTTTTATTTTTTAGTTTAACTTTACCCACGGATAAGTTGTGGGTAACTTTACCCATGAGAGAAAATCATTCACTCACTCTCTCACTCATTTCTCTTTGAATTTTATTTCACCGGCGGCAATGAATTCTGAAATGAAGCACAACAACAACGTCGCCGATTCCGTTCCAAAGGAGAACCGTCCACCACCTCACAACGGTGTTGAAGCTCCTAAGAAGTGTCGCGGTCGCCCACGGCGCACTGTGAACTATGTTAACGTTGTTGGATTGAATCATAATCCTGGAATATCTTTGGATTGGACTATTCAAGAACAACTCGCTCTTCAAAAAGAGCTCGCTAAGTTAGTTCTTCTTCTTTAACAAGTTCTTTTTATTTTTCTTCATTCAAGTAATTATATTATACTTTTGAGTATTAATAATAATAATAAAGAACATCAACTAATTATATAACCAAGATTAATATTATAGTAAAAAATAAGGAATGATAAAAAATAATGAAGTCATTTAATTATGGTTAAAGGTTTGCATCATCATGTTGTGGCATAACATTGTATGCAAAGATAGCAAAGAAGATACCGACTAAGACAATACGCGATATAGCACTTCAACTCAAATGGATGGATGCAAGTTATAATATATACTTTCTTTATTTTTCCATTGTTAAAACATTTCCTTTTTCTTTAGCTAAACTAACTTTTAATATGGAACTATACAACATATTTCATTTTGTTTAATGATGCAAAGTTCATTTTTTTTCTAGGAAAATGTGGCTGATCTTCCAATCCAGTCGCCCGACTCGGCTGATCTTCCAATCCAATCGCCCAACTCTGCTGATCTTCCAATTCAGTCGCCCGACTCGGCTGATAAGCCAAACATTCTCTCAACTCATCCTCCAGAAGATGTAAGGATGGACAATGATGATGGCATCTCTTATGATGGTTGGTTCCTTTCACAAATTTAAATCATTTAATGCTTGCATACATCATTTATCTCTTGTATTAAACTTTGCATTTTGCTTTTTTGCAGACATTGGAGTTCTATCGGAGACAACTCAACAAGCCTGGGATTTGATGGAAGCAAATCTTGCTTCTTTGGATGATCCAAATTTAAACTATGTAAATGGAAATCCTCATTTATCTCAGCTCAACTGATTTAATTTAATCAATTGTACATGAAAACTATGTAAGGATAACATGGATCTTTACTTGCAAATGAAAAATAACTTTAATGAAGTTTTGAATGAGTAAGTTGTAGAAGACTGTTTTTAGTTTTTAACTTACATCTAAATTAAATTGAATGTTGTTGCCTTCACCACCTTGAATCTATTCTTGTTATGTTTCGTTTTTAAAGAATTTAAAATGTCAACTTGAGATTTAAATGATTAGTAGATTTTAATGAACGCCGTTTTTGATTTGTATGCATTTTTCTGATATCAAACAATATGAAATGAACCATGAAATTGCTACTACTAATTAATTTAGCTGATATCTCATGAAATTGCTTTAATAATAATAATAAATTAGCTCTAAAGATGAAAGTGTTCTATTAACATTACCCACCAGAGAAACATAACTCGAGGCGTTTCTGTGGGTAATAGTTTTTCAAAGTCAATTAACTCTAAACGCGTGTCGTAGCTCGCGGGTTTTCCGTGGTTGTGTCAAAATATGCCAAAATACATATAACGACATACTTTGACTTGAACATAGTTAATTTCTATTCTTATTTAAAGCAGTTATTATGTTCTAAAAAATATCATTCATTCACGCTCTCATTCACTCATTCACTCATTTCTCTTTGAATTTTGTTTCACCAGCGGCAATGAATTTTGAAACGAAGCACAACAACGTCGCAGAAATACCAAAGAAGAACCGTCCACCACCTCACAACAGTGTTGAAGCTCCCAAGAAGTGTCGCGGTCTCCCATGGCACACCGTGAACTACGCTAACGTTATTAGATTGAATCATAATTCTAGAATATCTTTGGATTGTACTATTCAAGAACAACTCGCTCTTCAAAAAGGACTCGCTAAGTTAGTTCTTCATCTTTAACAAGTTCTTTTTTATTTTTATTAGTTCAAGTAATTATATTATACTTTTAAGAAATAATAATAATAATAATAATAATAATAATAAAGAATGTCAAGTAATTATGTAACCAAAATTAATATTATAGTAAAAAATAAGGAATGATAAAAAATAATGAAGTCATTTATTTATTGTTAAATGTTTGCATCATCATGTTGTGGCATAACACTGTATGCAAAGATAGCAAAGAAGATACCGACAAAAACAATATGTGATATAGCACTTTGACTCAAATGGATGAACGTAAGCTATAACATATACTTTCTTTATTTTTTCATTGTAAAACATTTCCTTTTTTCTTTAGCTAAACTAACTTCTAATATGGAACTATACAACATATTTCATTTTGTGTAATGATGCAAAGCTTTTTTTTTCTTTCTAGGAAAATGTTGCTTATCTTCCAATCCAGTCAGCGACTCGGCTGATCTTCCAATCCAATCGCCTGACTAGGCTGATCTTCTAATTCAGTCGCCTGACTCGGTTGATCTTCCAATTTAGTCGCCCGACTCAGCTGATCAGCCAAACATTCTCTCAATTCATCCTCCAGAAGATGTAAGGATGGACAATGAAGGTGGCATCTCTTATAATGGTTGGTTCCTTTCACAAATTTAAATCATTTGATGCTTGCATACATCATTTATCTCTTGTATCAAACTTTGCATTTTTCTTTTTTGCAGACATTGGAGTTCTATCAGAGACAACTCAACAAGCCTGGGATTTGATGGAAGCAAATCTTGCTTATTTGGATGATCCAAATTTAAACTATGTAAATGAAAATCTTTATTGGTCTCAGCTCAACTGATTTAATTTAATCAATTGTACATGAAAATGATTTAGTTTATTTAATTTAATTTAACTTTTACCGCCCTTTCTGTTTTTTTAGGATAATATGGATCTTTACTTGTAAATTCAAAATAACTTTAATGAAGTTTTGAATGAGTAAGTTGTAGTACACTGTTTTTAGTTTTTAACTTACAACTAAATTAAATTGAATGTTTTTGTATTCACCACCTTGAATCTATTCTTTGTTATGTTTCGTTTTCAAAGAATTATAAATATCAAGGTGTTTCAATATTACTCAATTTCTTTCTTGTTTTTCTATTCGTTTTTGCAAATTAAATATCACGAAAAATCCCACCTTTTGGTGTTAGTTTGAATGAAATTCCAAACAACGTCATACTTCCATAGATAAATTACTATATGTTGATTAGGGATTGAAGTTGAACCAACATTTATCAAAGAAGAAATAATGCAAAAAGATAACAAACATCGAATTGAATTGTCCTTCTATTGTAGTTTTTTTTTTTGCAGTGTACTCTTTTTCCCTTCATTGTGGTTATGTCCATTTGGTTTTCGTGATAAGGTTTTTAACGAGGCAGTTGCTCATCTTGTTTCCTTGGGTATTGGTCTAGTCCCCCCAAATTCTTTTCCTTTCATTCATTTTGGTATTGATATTTGTTTAGTACACCAAAGTAGTGAAAAGAGGATAATAACATGTGAAGTAAAAAAGTCAAGTCATTATTTTTTAATCTGACATTACCTATGGAAATGTTATGTGTTAGGTTTACATATGACATTTCCATGGGAATGTTTTTAATATTTTAGTTTAACATTACCCACGGAAAAGTCATGGGTAATTTTACCCACCTGAGAAACATAACTCAAGGCGTTTCTATGGGTAATAGTTTTCCAAAGCCAATTAACTCTAAACACGTGTTGTAGCTTGTGGATAATTCTTAACAACTCGCGGGTTTTTCGTGGTAGTGTCAAAAACTGCAAAAATACATACAACAACATACTTTGACTTAACCGTGGTTAATTCCTATTCTTATTTAAAGTAGTTATTCTGTTCTAAAAAATTGCATTCACTCACACTCTCACTCATTTCGCTTTGAATTTTGTTTCACTGGGGGCAATGAATTCTGAAATGAAGCACAACAACAACGTCGCCGAAATACCAAAGGAGAACCGTCCCCCACCTCACAACGGCGTTGAAGCTCTAAAGAAGTGTCACGGTTGCCCATGGTGCACCATGAACTATGCTAACGTTGATGGATGGAATCATAATCCTGGAATATCTTTAAATTGGACTATTCATGAACAACTCGCCTTCAAAAAAGATTCGCTAAGTTAGTTCTTCATCTTTAACAAGTTCTTTTTTATTTTTGTTACGTTTACATATGACATTTCTATGGGAATGTTTTTAATATTTTAGTTTAACATTACCCACCAGAGAAACATAACTCAAGGCGTTTCTGTGGGTAATAGTTTTCCAAAGTCAATTAACACTAAACACATGTCGTACCTCGCGAGTTTTCCATGGTTGTGTCAAAATATACCAAAATACATATAACGCCATACATTGACTTGAACGTAGTTAGTTCCTATTCTTATTTAAAGCAGTTATTATGTTCTAAAAAACATCATTCATTCACGCTCTCATTCACTCATTCACTCTCTCACTCATTTCTCTTTGAATTTGGTTTCACCGGCGGCAAAGAATTCTGAAATGAAGCACAACAACAACGTCGTCGAAATACAAAAGGAGAACTATCCACCATCTCACAACGGTGTTGAAGCTCCCAAGAAGTGTCGCCCACGGCCCACGGTGTACTACGCTAACGTTGTTAGATATAATTATAATCCTATAATATCTTTGGATTGGACTGTTCAAGAACAACTCGCTCTTCAAAGAGGACTCGCTAAGTTAGTTCTTTATCTTTAATAAGTTCTTTTTTATTTTTGTTAGTTCAAGTAATTATATTATACTTTTGAGAAATAATAATAATAATAATAATAATAATAAAGAATGTCAACTAATTATATAACCAAAATTAATATTATAGTAAAAAATAAGGAATGACAAAAAATAATGAAGTCATTTATTTATTGTTAAATGTTTGCTTCATCATGTTGTGGCATAACACTGAATGCAAAGATAACAAAGAAGATACCGACTAAGACAATATGCTATATATCACTTCGATTCAAATGGATGAATGTAAGCTATAATATATATTTCCTTTATTTTTCCATTCTTAAAACATTTCCTTTTTCTTTAGCTAAACTAACTTCTAATATGGAACTATACAACATATTTCATTTTATGTAGTGATGCAAAGTTTCTTTTTCTTTTTACTTTTTTTTTCTTTCTAGGAAAATGTGGCTTATCTTCCAATCTAGTACCCGACACGGCTGATCTTCCAATCCAATCGCCTGACTCGGCTGATCTTCTAATTCAGTCGCTCGACTCTGTTGATCTTCCAATTCAGTCGCTCGACTCGGCTGATCAGCCAAACATTCTCTCAATTCATCCTCCAGAAGATGTAAGGATGGACAATGATGATGGCATCTCTTATGATGGTTGGTTCCTTTCACAAATTTAAATCATTTGATGCTTGCATACATCATTTATCTCTTGTATCAAACTTTGCATTTTACTTTTTTGCAGACATTGGAGTTTTATCAAAGTGAACTCAACAAGCCTAGGATTTGACGAAAGCAAATCTTGCTTCCGGACTTGATAACTATGTAAATGGAAATCATCATTGGTCTCAGCTCAACTGATTTAATTTAATCAATTATACATGAAAATAATTTAGTTTATTTAATTTAATTTAACTTTTTCTGTCCTTTCTGTTTTTTTAGGATAACATGGATCTTTACATGCAAATCGAAAATAACTTCAATGAAAAGTTTTGAATAAGTTCTAGTAGACTGCTTTTAGTTTTTAACTTACAACTAAATTAAATTGAATGTTGTTGTCTTCACAACCTTGAATCTATTCTTGTTATGTTTCGTTTTCAAAGAAATATAAATGTCAATTTGTTTCAATATAACTCAATTTCTTTCTTGTTTTTCTATTTGTTTTTGCATACCAAAGATCACGAAAAATCCCACTTTTTCGTGTTAGTTTGAATGAAATTCCAAACAACGTCGTACTTCCATAGATAAATTACCATATGTTGATACTGGATTGAAGTTGAACCAACTTTTTTCAAAGAAGAAAGAATGCAATAAGATGACAAACATCGAATTGAATTGTCCTTCTCTTGTAGTTTTTTTTGCACTGTACTATTTTTCCCTTCATCATGGTTTTGTCCAATTGGTTTTCGTGATAAGATTTTTAATGAGGCAGTTGCTCATCTTGATTCCTTGGGTATTGGCCTAGTCCCCCACGTTCTTTTCCTTTCATTCATTTTGGTATTGATATTTGTTTAGTACACCAAAGTAGTGAAAAGAGGATACTAACATCTGAAGTAAAAAATCAAGTCATTATTTTTTAACATGATATTACCTATCGAAATGTTACGTGTTAGAATTACATATGACATTTCCATGGGAAAAGTCATGGGTAACTTTACCCACCAGAGAAACATAACTCAAGGCGTTTCTGTGGGTAATAGTTTTCCAAAGCCAATTAACTCTAAACACGTGTCGTAGCTCGCGGATAATTCTTAATAGCTCGCGGGTTTTCCGTGGTAGTGTCAAAAGCTGCCAAAATATATACAACGACATACTTTGACTTGACCGTGGTTAATTCATATTCTTATTTAAAGCAGTCATTCTATTCTAAAAAAATCATTCACTCACGCTCTCATTCACTCACTCACTCTCTCACTCATTTCGCTTTGAATTTTGTTTCACCGGCGGCAATGAATTCTAAAATGAAGTACAACAACAACGTTGCCGATTTTGTTCCGAAGAGTATCGTCTACCACCTCACAACAGCGCTGAAGCTCCCAAGAAGTGTCGCGGTCGCCCACGGTGCACCGTGAACTACGCTAACATTGTTGGATGGAATCATAATCTTGGAATATCTTTGGATTAAAATGTTCAAGAACAACTCGCTCTTCAAAAAAGACTACGCTAACATGTGAAGTAAAAAATCAAGTCATTATTTTAAATCTAACATTACCCACAAAAATTTCATGGGTAACTTTACCCACCAGAGAAACATAACTCAAGGGATTTTTGTGGGTTTTCCGTGGTAGTGTCAAAATCTACCAAAATACATACAACAAAATACTTTGAATTGACCGTAGTTAGTTCTTATTCTTATTTAAAGCAGTTATTTTATTCTAAAAAAAATCATTCACTTACGCTCTCGTTCACTTACTAACTCTCTCACTCATTTCTCTTTGAATTTTGATTCACCGGCGGCAATGAATTCTAAAATGAAGCATAACAACAACATCGCCGAAATACCAAAGGAGAACCCCCCACCATCTCACAATGGTGTTGAAACTCCCAAGAAGTGTCGCGGTCGGCCACGGCACATCGTGAACTACGCTAACGTTGTTAGATTTAATCATAATCTTGGAATATCTTTGGATTGGACTGTTCAAGAACAACTCACTCTTAAAAAATGACTCACTAAGTTATTTTTTAATCTTTAACGAGTTCTTTTTTATTTTTGTAACGTTTACATATGACATTTTTAATATTTTAGTTTAATTATTTCTCTATCCTATTTTCTTTTCGAAGACTTCAATGGAACCCTAATTTTTCATATCCAAATGCTCAAAGGATTTCTGCCTCACAAGGTAAGACCTTGAACCCTCCCATAGTTTTATTGGAAGTTTGTCATGGGTAACTTTTACCACTAGAATAACATAACTCAAAGGCGTTTTTGTGGCTAATAGTTTTCCAAAGCCAATTAACTTTGAACGCGTGTTGTTTCTCGCAGAAAATTCTTAACAGCTCACGAGTTTTCCATGGTAGTGTCAAAATCTGCCAAAATACATACAACGACATACTTTGACTTGATTGTAGTTAGTTCCTATTCTTATTTAAACCAATTATTCTGTTCAAAATAATTTCATTCACTCACGCTCTCATTCACTCACTCATTCATTTCTCTTTGAATTTTGTTTCATCCTTGGCAATGAATTCAGATATGAAGCACAACAACAACGTCGCCGATTCCATTCCAAAGGAGAACCATCCACCACCTCACAACAGCGTTGAAGCTCCCAAGAAAGGTCACGTCACCCACGGCATATCGTAAACTACGCTAACGTTGTTGGATTGAATTATAATCCTGGAATATCTTTGGATTGTATTGGATTGTTCAACGACAACTCGCTCTTCAACATTCACTCGCTAAGTTAGTTCTTCTTCTTTTACAAGTTATTTTTATTTTTATTCATTCAAGTAATTATATTATACTTTTGAGTATTAATAATAGTAATTATATTATATTATGGTTAAAGGTTTGCATCATCATGTTGTGGCATAACACTGTATGCCAAGATAACAAAGAAGATACCGACCAAGACAATACTCGATATAACACTTCGACTCAAATGGATGAATGTAAGTTATAAAAATACTTTCTTTATTTTTCCATTGTTAAAACATTTCCTTTTTCTTTAGATAAACTAACTTCTAATATGGAACTATACAACATATTTTATTTTGTGTAATGATGCAAAATTCCTTTTTTTTTTTTCTAGGAAAATGATGCTTATCTTCCAATTCAGTCATCCAACTCGGCTAATCAGCCAAACATTCTCTCAATTCATCCTTTAGAAGATGTAAGGATGGACAATGATGATGGCATCTCTTATGATGGTTGGTTACTTTCACAAATTTAAATCATTTAATGGTTGCATACATCATTTATCTCTTGTATTAAACTTTGCATTTTGCTTTTTTTGCAAACATTGGAGTTCTATTGGAGACAACTCAACAAGCGTGAGATTTGATGGAAGCAAATATTGCTTCTTTGGATGATCCAAATTTAAACTATGTAAATGGAAATCTTTATTTATCTCAGCTCAGCTGATTTAATTTAATCAATTGTACATGAAAATGATTTAGTTTATTTAATTTAATTTAACTTTTCTGTCCTTTTCGTTTTTTAGGATAACATGGATTGCAAATCGAAAATCACTTTAATGAAGTTTTGAATGAGTAAGTTGTACTAGGCAGTTTTTAGTTTTGAACTTACAACTAAATTAAATTGAATGTTGTTATCTTCACCACCTTGAATCTATTCTTGTGAACTTACAACTAAATTAAATTGAATGTTGTTGTCTTCACCACCTTGAATCTATTCTTGTTATGTTTTTGTTTCAAAGAATTATAAATGTCAACTTGTTTCAATATAACTTAATGTCTTTTTGTTTTTCTATTTGTTTTTGCAGTGCAAATATCACGAAAATCCCCACTTTTTCGTGTTAGTTTGAATGAAATTCCAAAAAACGTCATATTTCCATAGATAAATTACCATATGTTGATACTGGATTGAAGTTGAACCAACATTTATCAAACAAGAAATAAATTACCATATGTTGATACTAGATTGAAGTTGAACCAACATTTATCAAACAAGAAAGAATGCAACAAGATGAAAAACCGTCGAATTGAATAGTCCTACTATTGTAGTTTTTTTGCACTGTACTCTTTTTCTGTTCATCATGGTTTTCCTGATAAGGTTTTTATCGAGGCAGTTGCTCATCTTGTTTCCTTGGGTATTGGTCTAGTCCCCTAAGTTCTTTTCCTTTCATTCAATATGGTATTGAAATTTGTTTAGTACACCAAAGTAGTGAAAAGAGAATACTAACATGTGAAGTAAAAAATCAAGTCATTATTTTTTAATCTGACATTACCTATGGAAATGTAATGTGTTACATTTACATATGACATTTTCTTGGTAATGCTTTTAATATTTTAGTTTAACGAGTTTTTTTTAAATTTTTTTTGTTAGTTCAAGTAATTATATTATACTTTTGAGTAATAATAACAATAATAATAATAATAATAATAATAATAATAATAATAAAGAACGTCAACTATAGTAAACAAATAAGGAATGATAAAAAATAATGAAGTCATTTATTTATTGTAAAAGGTTTGCATCATCATGTTGTGGCAGATAGCAAAGAAGATACCAACTAAGATAATATGCAATATAACCCTTCGACTCAAATGGATGAATGTAAGTTACAATATATACTTTCTTTATTTTTTCATTATTAAAACATTTCCTTTTTCTTTAGCTAAACTCACTTCTAATGTGGAACTATACAACATATTTCATTTTGTGTAATGATGCAACGTTCCTTTTTATTTTTCTTTCTTTTTAGGAAAACAAAGGAAAATAGATTGTAACAGTCCTCCAAAATATCCTCCTTCAACCATGGCACGGATGGAATCTTCCGGACTCGATAACGACGTGGCAACTTTGTGTCACATTCTCAAGTTCGTTTTCATTCTCTCTCTATTATGTTCAATTTTCATGGTTATTCGTTGAGTAAAGAAACGAAGAAATGGTTGATTAATTATTTATCTACCCTATTTTCTTTTCGCAGATTTAAATGGAACCCTAATTTTACATATCCAAATTCTCAAAGGCTTTCTGCCTCACAAGCTAAGAACTTGAACCCTCCCATGTTTTTATTGGAAGTTTGTCATGGGTTACTTTACCCACTTGAAAAACATAACTCAAGGCATTTCTATGGCTAATAGTTTTTCAAAACCAATTAACTCTGAACGCATGTCGTAGCTCGTGGAAAATTCTTAACAGCTCGCGGGTTTTTTGTGGTAGTGTCAAAATCTGCCAAAATACATACAACGACATACTTTGACTTGACCGTAGTTAGTTCCTATTCTTATTTAAAGCAGTTATTCTGTTTTTTTTTTAAAAAAAATCATTCATTCACTCACTCTCTCACTCATTTCGCTTTGAATTTTGTTTCATCTACGACAATAAATTCTGAAATGAAGCACAACAGCAACATCGCCGATTCCATTCTAAAGGAGAATTATCCACCACCTCACAACGGCGTTGAATCTCCCAAGAAGTGTCGCGGTCGCCCACGGCGCACCATCAACTAAGCTAGCGTTGTTGGATTGAATCATAATCCTAGAATATCTTTAGATTGGAATGTTCAAGAACAACTCGCTCTTCAAAATTCACTCGCTAACTTAATTCTTCTTCTTTAACAAGTTCTTTATATTATTCTTCATTCAAATAATTATATTATATTTTTGAGTATTAATAATAATAATAATAATAATAATAATAATAATAAAGAATGTCAACTAATTATATAATAAAGAATGTCAACTAATTATATAAACAAGATTAATATTATAGTAAAAAATAAGGAATGATAAAAAATAATGAATTCATTTATTTATTTTTAAAGGTTTGCATCATCATGTTGTAGCATATAGCTAAAAAGATACGGACTAAGACAATACGCAATATAACTCTTCGACTCAAATGGATGAATATAAGTTATGATATATACTTTCTTATTATGATATATACTTTCTAAATTTTAAATAAAATCATCATAAATATATATTTTTATTATTATTTTAAGAATCAACAAAACTCCAACACAATCTAATTCTCTAAAATAAGTCAACAATAATTCATTCATAAAATATTTCCTCTTATAAATAAATCAAATTTAATCCCTTCAAAATTTTTGTTTCTAAAAGTCTAACTATAAAATTTCAACCAAACCTGATTATTCAAGAATTACTATTTCTAATAATGTGAATTTTATACTATTTCAAAATCATGATGAATGTCCTAAATTGATTTCAAAAGCAATGTCAAAATTTTAATCATTTAAGTACATCCATCAACATTTTCAAGTAATTTTTACTTTTGATAAAATCAAGTTACGTGCCCATATAAAAACTGAATTTTTAAATTTCATAACTATTTTTCAAGACGAGATTTTTAATTGGCAATAATATCTACCACATTATATTAAAATCAATAACAATATGAATGAAGACAATCACAAGATCTTTTTTTTTTCCACAGATATCAATTCAAAATAAAAAAATAAGAATTTTTTTTTTAGTCAAAGTTAAAACTTTAAACATAAGAGATATGTTTTCTATTCAAGTAGGGTTTAGAAAGAAACATTTTTTTTTTAAAAAAAATTGTGTTTCAATAAAATAATAATAATAATATTAATATGTTTTTTCCTTCTCTTTCTCAATTAGTAGACATTTTATCATTAGTACTATTATAAATCACTGAAGAGTTCTTAAACTCTAAAACTCTATCATCCAGTTAAACTTTAATGAGTTCATAATATCATAATCAGAAAATCAATCATTTCAAATAAATATCCCAACACCCTCACGATTCAATATTCACACCAGCCTCCTAAACTAAGATAACAACAACTCTTTTCAATTTTCTTAAAAACAAAACATAGTAAAACATACTGTGAATTTTAAACTGTTTTAAACATTAAATAAAAGCACAGAATTATTGTTATTTTAGAAATCAACAAAAATTCAACCCAATTTAATTTCTTTAAAATAATCAAAAATAATTCAAACAAAAGTTTCATCATACAAAATAAATAAACTTTAACTCCTTCAAAATTTCATTTTTTTTTTTAATTATAAATTCTACCAACCTCTAATATTCAAGAATTAATATTGCTAATAATATGAATTTCATACTATCTAAATCATGACGAACATTCTAAATTATTTCCAAAACCAATATCAAAACTCTACTCATCTAGATACAACCATCAACACTTTCAAGTGATTTAAAGTTAACATTCACGATTTAAAACCAATTTTTTTTTTAACACAAACCAACATAAAATAAAAATAATAAATTTATAGTCAAAATTAAAACTTTAAACGTAGAGACATATTTCTTGTCTAACTCAGAGTTTAGAACGAAACATCTTTTTTTTCTTCTCTAAATTGAGTTTCAACAGAATAATAATAATAGAAGAACACGCAAACAACGAAGGAGGTGAGTTTTGAAATCATGTTAATAGTATAATATGAGTAAGAAGAACACGCAAACAATCATAATAGAACCGTATCATAATCACTTTACGATATATCAAAATATTTAATTAAATAGTATCATACTATAACATCCAAGTCACTCAAATAAAATAATCATCTCATTATAATATGCATCAATCATTTAATTATTATTACCTTTGAAACACATCAATCACAACAAAACAATCACAAGGAAATGCAATGCTATGCATGAGCTTAGACTCTACTTCACAATGTGGTACCATTCTAACTCTGAAGTACTTGGTTAGAAGGCCATGATACTATGCCACCATCCTGGTGGACGGACAATTCAAATTGGCCCTGTCCTCATAGATCCCCTCAACTCAACCCGAGACACATATACGTGACAGTCGAGGTAAACGTGTGTTGCATGGTAGCTCCCGACATTTGGAGTGCTACCTCCTAGTCACCTAGGAATTCCCCACCGGAATACCTCAAAGGTCTAACAATCTTGCCTTACGGCTCGACAGCAGACCGCCACGATCAGGCTCATTCAGTTGTACTTCCCCATAATCACTAGGCTTGTCAGGCCTACCTATATGATGACAAAATAATCTCCACTTCACAAATTCACAATATTTATTTTCTCCCCTCGTTGGTTTATGATACTCCATTAAAACCGTCATCTCAAACACAAATTGAAATCATAATTATTTCACCAATTATGGGGTTACTTCAATATTCTCATCACAAATTCACAACATCACTATCATTAATCATATCTCATCACATAAACTCATCACAAATTTATAGCATCACTATCATCAATCAAACATCATCACATAAACTTCTCACAAATTTTTAACATCACAATAATTAATCATACATCATCATCATCACATAAAACTACCACAACACATCCACCTTTTGTTATCACATCACATAAACTTATCTAATTACATATATATATATATATATATATATACATAAATTTAAGTCGACACCCAATATCACAATAATATCAATTTCACACATTCAATGAAATTAAACCAATCAACACCCTACAAATGTTTCTATTCTATATTTTAATCTCACAATTTCAATATTTGTAAATTAATTAATTTATCCCTCAAAGGGCTTCTGCCATACGTAGCGAGCCCCGGATGAATCGTTGGGAAATACGGTTTTTCCGTTCATCTCACAATATATTATACTCATGAATTCAAACACTCTATCACCCCTTACCTTATTTTGAAGCTTTCACACATGCATACGATTCCACGAGCAAACAACCTTTGTTCATTGACTCTTTGTACTTCAATCGATCTAACTCGATAGTTTATGGGTAAACGTTAAAAATAAATTATGAGAAGATACTCTAAAAACTAAATTCGAAATTCGGTCAAGCAAAATTACCATAAATCAGAAACCCAATCAGTGGATAATATAGCCACTTTTCACACGGTCATTTTGGCGTTGGTTTCACTCAAATCGGACTTACGGTGAAGGAGAATGGTGCAAAATAAGGATTTCTGTAAACGGAGAAATCGAGTATTTTAGGAAGAAATTCGGGTTGTTAAAAATCTGAAAAATTGTGTTTAATTGAATAGATGAATGAGTAAAACAACATACTGAAATTTGGACGAAAACATAGAAACTTTTCTGGGACAGTTATTGCTTACCAGTGTCAAACGATAGGTTGTTGTTGTGTTTACTCTTTGGTTCTAAGGCTGTTTGTCAAACTCCCTTCCCTTTTCTTTGTTTTATTTTATTTTAATAAAAATCAGGGTTCACAAGTCTCTTTATTTATGTTTTTGTTTTACTATTATTATTTTTATTTTATGGAAATAAAATTAATATTTTTTTAATTTCCTTTTTAATATTTCTCCAAGCACCATTTAGTTTTCCAAACGTTACTAATATTTTATAAATTAGAGTAATCAAAATAATCAATATATAAAACAATATATTACTAATGACTGAAACATTCACATTCAAAATAATCTCTACAATTATACTTATTTATCAAAATACTTACATTATAATAATACCAGAATATTAGGAAATAGTCAAAATTATTAAATAAATAAATATAACATCAATATTTTATATTAATTACTAAATCGTAATAAATATATATAAAATCACAATGTCATAACAAGTATATAAAAATAAACAAAGTCAGACACAATATCAATTCTATCTCAAGATAAATATTTTTAAAGAAAATAACTAAAAATAGAAAATAGTTATAAATAATTGAAATATAACTATATATATATATATATAATCACAATTTCAAAATGAATATATAAAAACAAATAAAATCAA
>JBBPBS010001130.1:1053334-1068582 GCA_037974835.1 Cicer judaicum | reverse complement strand
ATCTCAATATAATTATTTATAGAATAAATAATTAAAATAAGATATATTTAAAAATAATTAAAATAAGATATACTTAAAAATGATTAAAATATAAATATGTACACATTTAATATTAGTCAAACATATAAGAAAATATCATATCAATAACCAACTCACATATACACTTAAAATCATATAAAATCTTGTTCTTTAAAATATTACACTACAATACTTTTATTTTTATAAAAATATATAAAATAATAAAGTAAAATATTTATTATTTATATTGCTCATTAAATATAATATCTATCAAACTAACACATCACAGAAAACATTACTATAACAAAAATTACTCACAAAATTTATCAACATATACTCTAAAATAATTTTAACATCAAATTAATTATTTAAAATTCTATTTAATTAATAAAATAGTTTATTATCAAATTTAGGGTGTTACATGTCGTAGCTCGCGGAAAATTCTTAACAGCTCGCGAGTTTTTCGTGGTAGTGTCAAAATCTTGCACAATGTATACAAAGACATAGTTTGACTTGATCGTAGTTAGTTCCGATTCTTATTTAAAGCAGTTATTATGTTCTAACAAAAATCATTCACTCACGCTCTCATTCACTCACTCTCTCACTCATTTCGCTTTGAATTTTGTTTCATCTGCGACAATAAATTCTGAAATGAAGCACAACAACAACGTTGCCGATTCCGTTCCAAGGGAGAATCGTCCACGACCTCACAACGGCGTTGAAGCTCTCAAGAAGTATCGTGGTCGCCCACGGCGCACCGTGAACTAAGCTAGCGTTGTTGGATTGAATCATAATCCTAGAATATCTTTGGATTGGACTGTTCAAGAAAAACTCGCTCTTCAAAATTCACTCGCTAAGTTAGTTCTTCTTCATTAACAAATTCTGTTTATTTTTCTTCATTCAAGTAATTATATTATACTTTGAGTATTAATAATAATAATAATAATAATAATAATAAAGAATGTCAACTAATTATATAACCAAGATTAATATTATAGTAAAAAATAAGGAATGATAAAAAATAATGAAGTAATTTATTTATTGTTAAAGGTTTGCATCATCATGTTATGACAGATAGCTAAGAAGATACATATTAAGACAATACACAATATAACTCTTCGACTCAAATGGATGAATGTAAGTTATGATATATACTTTGTTTATTTTTCCATTGTTAAAAACATTTCCTTTTTCATTAACTAAACTCACTTCTAATGTGGAACTATACAACATATTGCATTTTGTGTAATGATGCAAAGTTCCTTTATTATGTTTTTTTTTTAAGAAAACGAAGGAAAACAGATTTTATAACAGTCCTCCAAAATATCTTCCTTTAACCATGGCTCGGATGGAACCTTCCGACTCAATATCGACGTGGCAACTTCGTGTCACATTCTCAAGTTCGTTTTCGTTCTCTCTCTATTATGTTTGATTTTCATTGTTATTTATTGAGTAAAGGAACGAAGAAACGGTTGATTAATTATTTCTCTACCCTATTTTCTTTTCGCAGATTTCAATGGAACCCTAATTTTTATATCCCAATTCTCAAAGGCTTTCTGCCTCACAAGCTAAGAACTTGAATCCTCCCATGTTTTTATTGGAAGTTTGTCATGGGTAACTTTACCCGCCAGAAAAGGGTAACTGTTTACCCACCATAAAAACATAACTCTAGGTGTTTCTGTGGCTAATAATTTTCCAAAGCCAATTAACTCTTAACGCGTGTCGTAGCTCGCGGAAAATTCTTAACAGCTCGCGGGTTTTTCGTGGTAGTGTCAAAATCTTGCAAAATGTATACAACGACATAGTTTGACTTGATCGTAGTTAGTTCCGATTCTTATTTAAAGCAGTTATTCTGTTCTAACAAAAATCATTCACTCACTCATTTCGCTTTGAATTTTGTTTCATTTGCGCCTATAAATTCTGAAATGAATCACAACAACAACATCGTCAATTCTGTTCCAAAGGAGAACCGTCCACGACCTCACAACGGCGTTGAAGCTCCCAAGAAGTGTCGCGGTCGCCCACAGCGCACCGTGAACTAAGCTAACATTGTTGGATTGAATCATAATCCTGGAATATATTTGAATTGGACTGTTCAAGAACAACTCGCTCTTCAAAATTCACTCGCTAACTTAGTTCTTCTTCTTTAACAAGTTCTTTTTATTTTTCTTCATTCAAGTAATTATATTATACTTTTGAGTATTAATAATAATAATAATAATAATAAATAATGTCAACTAATTATATAACCAAGATTAATATTATAGTAAAAAATAAGGAATGATAAAAAATAATGAAGTCATTTATTTATTGTTAAAGGTTTTCATCATCATGTTGTGGCATATAGCTAAAAAGATACGGACTAAGACAATACGCAATATAACTCTTCGACTCAAATGGATGAATATAAGTTATGATATATACTTTGTTTATCTTTCCCCTTGAAAAAACATGCAATATCTAGAAAAATCACCTTTTTCATATCGTGTAAATATCTATTATAACTTATTCTCAATGTCTTGTAAATATCATTTTGCAGATCTTGCTGAAACATTTTCGAAGTGCCTTATCATACATATTCCCTTCTTCCACAGAGGAATGAACCCAACATTTTGAGTGTCAAGTTAATACCTCCAGCACGTTGAACCACCCGTTTTGACAAATCTACGAAAGCTTCTTCAGGTTTTCCTCTTCTAAAAGTTTTTTTGAATAAAAAGTTGAAGAGATTTTATTAGCTAGTGATACTAGGAGATGTTTGTCTCTAGCAGTTATTATTACTCTGCTCCTTACTCCTTGGACCAAACCATTCTTGCTTTCAAGCTAAATCATCAAGGACAAGGTGAACTCTTTTATTGAATAAAAGATTGTGTATTGTCTTTCTTCCTTGGTCCAAACTTTCCATTCTCATGTTGCTTATATTTAGATGAGAAAGCAATTTTCTTTGTAAACAAAACATACCATCTCTTTCACTGGAAATCTCTATAACATTCACAAGAAAACAACTAAAATCAATTGGTTATGTATTTTCTTGTACACTAATTTGACTAAAGTTGTCTTTCCTATGCCACTCATGCCCCATATCCCCACAAAGCGAATTTCCTCTTACTCTCTCCTTAAAAGTGAACACAAGCTGCTTATCCTTGAATCAATTCCAACCATTTCATCATCATAATGTGGCAATTTAGGTTGTAATATTTTCCATACTTCTGCAATAATTTCTTCAATGAGTTATGTTTCATGTATAAGGAATAAATTTGAAATGAGTTAACTAATATTTAACATGAATAATCAAGGAACAAAATTATCATAATCCATGAACAAGTACCTATTTTGATTATGGTTTCATTCTATATTTTTATTATATAGCATATCAATTTGCATAAACACTTCTAAAAAACTTTAATAGAAAAAAAAGCAATGACATTTCCACAAACTATTATCAACTTGTATACATGATAACTTACTACTTCAATAAAAATAATTTGACCGACCAACCAATTTTACTTTATTACAAAAATATCTTGTGAAAAACGTTTATGATATAAATATTATAATTTTTTATTTAAGTCATTGATAAAAAAAAACAAAGAAATGTAAATTAAATAATATTGATAATTAAAATAATTAATTATATTAAAAAATTTATATAGCAAGTTAAATAACCAACATAAAAATTAACCAGTGTAATTAATTACCTAAATGAAATACCTATCAATAAACCATTAACTAAGTTATTAACGTGGTAGCATGGAACTATCAATATTTATCTCTCTTTTTGTTGCTTTATTTTTTTATGTCTGTATAGTGATTACTGTTCAGCACTATTGTTATTCATGTAGCTCTCGTTTATATAGAATGCCTTTTATTATAAGTATCCTTTTATGTGTATGTAGAAGTTTATATTTTAATGAGCATGAAGTGTTAGAGAAGAGTGGAGATTTTCTAAGTTGGTAAACTTCCTCCGAATCGAAGAATTTGCAAATGGTATTCTTTTTTATGAGTTTAGTTGAAACAAGAAATAAACTTGCAATGGTTAGTTATTGTAACCTTCTTTTGATTTTGTTTACAAGATTTTATAAAAAGCTTCTGGCTCCGGTGTTATCAACTGCTGATGGCAGAGAATAATGATTTGTTCAAATATCCATTATAACAGTGCTATAGTCGCTATTTGACAATATTTTATACTAAACAGTGTATCGCAGAACAAAAGCATTTTGTTTAAATTCCGCTACATTATAGTGCTGGTATTCAACAAAACTGTTTAGTTCTAATTGTAATTTGCTTGTAATCTCTAGCTTATAATGAAGTTAATTAGACAATTTCATGATAAGAATTCTCAGTACAGTGTTAGTGCAAGCGAGTATAGTGAAAACTTACTTGGTTGTCTTGTTTTCAAGTGCTCCAATGTTTTGTGAGTTATTTGAATTTTTCGTGTCAACTCCAAGATTATGTTTCTTAAAGAAGTTTTATGTGCATTTCAATTACTTTGAGCTGCAGCTATGTATATGAAATTTTAAGTCTTTTCTGAATGTTCCTACTCATGTCATCTGTTGTCTTTTTGCATATATCTTTAGGTGCTCGCAATAAATAACTGTAATTCACTCCTTCAAATAAGGTTTCTTAGTTAAATGTTAATTAATATGCTGCAGGGCTTTGGTCATGTATTGTTTCTAGAGCTACGAAAGAGACTTCAAAATGTTGGCATTCGCTCTATTTGTTGTGGGGAGACAAAGAATCTGAAGGATTTTGGCTTAAACAGGTAACCTGTAAACAAAAATTCTCTGGAATTTTGAGAAGATCTTAACATTACAAGTATAGAAATTGAGAGAGCATTCTTGATAGTGTTAGTTAGAGTGAGCAGAATATATAGTTTTTAACAAACACTGCAATTGATTCTAACACAAAGTCTTTGGAAGATACTTGTGGATTGGGCTAAGGACAGCTGGCCCAATGCCACACTACTGAAACAATGCTAAAGACAATACAGTTTATTCCTAAAACATAGAGTTGATTTTTGTTGTTCACTAATTTTGTATAATTCAAAAAGAGACTTCTATCAACACTTAACCTTAGTAATGCCAAGTTAGTTTCAATAGGGAAGAGTTAATATGCTTGTACTAATTTTATATGTTTCTCACTCTATGCATAAATAAACACTTGACATTTTATTTTCCACTTTGAAAATGTTGGAAACATGAGAGAAAAAAGGTTTGAGGAACAAGTGAAATGCTTCTAGATCGTAGAATTTAATTAAGTTTGGTTAGATAACTTTGTATATATATTGGTTTGAATAGAATGATCATTGATTTTTTCTTATTGTTTGTCTAACATAGATTTTAAAGGTAGGATGTGTATATTTTGTTATGTAATTAGATGTGAAAAATGAAAGCTATGATTTTTTTTAAAAAAAGTTAATTATTTAAATTGATTGATTCATTAATGTAATAAATTAATTTTGAATTTGACTTAATAAATCAATTTTTGAATTTTGATTTGTTACATATGTTATTTTAGTCGATTTTATAATTTAGCCCAAATCGAAAAGAAGAAAAAACATAAATTTATGGAAGGAGAAGAAGAATACGTCAAAAGAAAAAATCTAGTAAAAATTGATGAAAGAAAATTTGAGATTTTCAAAAAACAAGGTAAGGGATAGTGACAAAAGTTATGTTTATTATTTTTAAAGATGAAATGATACTATTTTTAGCTTTTCATTTTTAATTAAAAAAATAATAATTTAAAAAAAATCGAAAATAAACACCATTCAAATCCTGCAACATTATTTTTTAATTAAAAAATAGATTTTTTTTATAAAAGAAAAATCTACAACAATTGCACTCATTATGCTAATTATGGATGAGGTAAGCTTGGAGTTGTTATATGATCGCGAGATATCAGTGGTAGAGAGTTAGTCAGAACTTGTATGTAATGATATGTTTTCATACCAACCGTTTAGATAAATTCCTATGAAATTTTGTTTATTAGTTTGCAATCAAGAACGTGTGTGAATTGATAATAATCTTAACATTAACACTACAATTTTAACATATTTATTGGATGGGTGGTTGATTTTCCCTTCAAAGTTTTCTTTATATAACATACATGTTCTTAATGTTTTGTTTACCAAAAATATATAAATTTTTATCAAGAGCAGTTAATTTCACGAGCATTTAATGTTATAGTGTGAAGAGACATGTGATGTAAGGATATTTTGGAAATGTCATTTGAACATTATTCATTTTTTATGGATTAAATCTCAAATATTTATAATCCAGATGTGTGGATCTTGAGACGTTCCATGTACCAAGAATTCGAACATGGGTGTATATATATAGTCGAATGCGATAGTCGGTCGAGAATGTACAAATGACGAGAATTCGAACATGGGTGTATATATATAGTCGAATGCGATAGTCGGTCGAGAATGTACAAATGACAAGTTATATCGAATTTGGTATAACCCTTATCTAGTCTCAATATTTAATTAGATCAAATTTTAAATTCAAACTCGTATTGTAAAGTGATCAAATTCAATGAGTTGTGAGTATATTAAATACGAAACGAAATAAAGATAAAACCGAATTAGTTCCAATACGAGAGTACAACTATTATCATCTCAATTATCTAACATGAGAGACAGAAAAAGCGATTAAAATTAATATTAAAGTCAATTATTTTAAGCGATATAAAAATATTTATTATCTTTTATTTATTATCATCGTAAATACATTTGGACATTGTCTTATTATTCTCCGGAAAACGTTTATATCAAGTGTTCTAAAATAGACTTTTATTAACTATATATTGAAAATATAAATTTCAAGTGTTTATATCAAAAGAATACTTAGAATGTTATACAAATTTATGTAGTTATTTATAAAAAATCAATTATTTGTTAGATAATTGATATTTTAACATTCATTTTGATATGATATGCATGACTTCAATAGTCATGTTTAAAACATGAAAAATGAAATAGATTGTATTTTCATGATACATGTCAAGTTAAATTAATCGTAATAAAATGATATCAAACTAAAAATAGTAAATAAACTTTATTATATGTGTGCAAAATAAATTATATTAAAATAGTATACAATTGGTTTATATAATACTAAAAATTAAATTATTTTTATTTATTATTTCTTTAATTAAAATGTCTAACCCTTAAATCTCTAACTTAAAAGTAAATTTTTAAATTATATTTAATTTCAAAAATTAAATTCTCGATCAGAATATTGGAGTACTTATATTTGATCTTTAGTTTTTTTTTAAAAGAATTATATTAATGAAGATGAAAGTTAAGAGTGATAACTTTCAACATTAAACCTAAAAATTCAATCTAACAATGAAAGAAAAAAGTGGTACACCGCTTGTACAAAAGTCTGAGCTTAGCTAACAAATGAGTACATCGATTTGCTTCTCTTGGAGAATAACTAAGAGAGCATGTTAAGTGAGTCTAATGCAATATAGAGATAATCTCTTTGAGGAGGATAAACAAGAGACTAAAATGAGTATAGTCTTTCTTGATCATGGAGAGAAGAGTGAGGAAGTCAATTTCAAAAATAATATTTCGAATACCTTTATCACGAGTAGGGATGGGAATAGGCTAGGCCGTCCGTAGGGGCATATGGCCTGGCTTGGTCTGGCCTATTTAATAAAAAGGTTAGACTCAGGTTGTTTTTAAAGCCTATTTATTTAAATAGGTCAGGCTTAGACTTATAAAAAAGTCTATTAGGCCTCACACGTCGGCCTATATATATTTATTATTTATTAATATTATTTTTTATTATTATATTAATAATATTATTTCTATTTAAAATTCTATCGATTAGACAATTACTTAGTAATCATTCCATATTCAGTAGTCGTTCTATATTCGGTAGCAGTTCTATATTTGGTAATCATTTTATATTCGGTAACTGTTCAATTAGTCAATCACTCAATAATTGTTCCTTATTTTTTTAAGAGGTAATAATGGTTGTGTTTAAAAAGGCTTTTAAAAAGACTTACAGGTCAGACCAAACTATTAAAAAGGTCAGGTCAGGCCAAAAAAAAAGTCTATGATAGGTCATAGGTCAGGCTTAGGCCGAAAAATTAAATTGTAGGCCAGGCTCAGGCCTTTCAAAGCCTGGCCTGACCTGGCCTATTCCCACCCCTAATCACGAGCCAATAACACACCACTATGAATAACCCATATTTCCAAAAATAAGGAGCTACAGGATGTCACTTTGCAGTCGAAACCACATACGAACTCACCATTATGGTCAGTAAGAATTTCCCACAAGTTAAGGAGCCTCAATATGGGTGCAAACACCATCAACGTTTATCTTCATAATCACATAGGGATTTAATCCATGCTTTTTTTATTATGGTTATCAAGTTCTGCTTTATAACTTTACTTTTTATCTCAAAGTTATTGTCGCGTCTGATTTGTCTGCGAAAAAGGAGTCGCCACCTATTTTATTTTTATTAAAGGAAAAATTGAATAAAACCTAAAATAATATTTTTGAACCAAAAAATTTTGATTCGGGAGTCGATTACGAGTAGGGAAGTATTATCACCCTACAACGTCTGTTAAAATGTTTACCCTATAATTAATTATATACAAACTATTTATTTATTTATTTTTACCTCAAAAAGAATAATAAAAAAAATTAAATTATTTACATTAATGAAAGAAGAAAAAAAATATTTTTTTTTATTAATTTGGTTTGACAAGGGGAAGACCTTGCTCCTACGTATCCCCAGGTGCAATAGGGAAATCAAAACACATGAGAAGAAGAAGAAGAAGAAGAAGAAGAAGAAGAAGAAGAAGAAGAAGAAGAAGAAGAAATAAACGATTATACAACAATCAATTGATTCTTATTAGTTGATTCTAAAACTTGATCGTGAAACCAAAAAAATATTATTGTTTATATCATACGTGCATAGAATAGTAAAAAAAACTCTATAACAATAATAATGTAAAAAAAATAGACAAGGAGAAAAATAAGTGTTTATTGCACTGTTATTTACTAGCTCCTGATTTCAATCTTTCTTCTCTCTTTTCTCTCCATTATTCTCTCTTTTCTTTTATCTTTTTGTGCTCTCAATTGTGTCCCCAATTCTTGTTTCAAATCCTCTTTTTCTCCTCTTTGTCCTTTTGTGGCAGACTATTTATAAACCTTTTGAGTGTGGATTACAAAAGACAATAGAATAATTGTCAATTGAATATCATTAATCTATTTCTCTACGGTTTCTTTTCATTTAATTAGCCACAATTATACTAATTCTTATTGCTATTGATTCATTTCTTCGGTTTCTTTTCTATTCAATTGATCACCATTATATTGATTTTTATTACCATCAATCCATTTCTTTTCGTTAGAAATGTAACGCCACAAATCACTTCTCATCTAATTTGAGAGAAAATCCAAGAGTTTTAATATTTCTAGAGTTCATTAAAAGCCACGTCAAAGAACATTTTCCATACTCAAAGGGTGTTTTCAATGTCATTGTGAGTAATTTTTCATTCAAGTCAAGCATAAGTTTTGAGGCTAAAGAAATTACTCCAAAATCCAAACTTAATAACTATTCCAAATTAGTTGGACATCTTCACAATCTCTCACAATGTGCGTAAAGGTCTCAGGTGCAGAGAGGCAACATTGATAGAGCTCATCGGCGGTCATGCCTCTATGATATCTCTCATTATTTTTCAAGAGTTTCCATGTGCCACATTCCAAAATGTTGTCCTAACTCTAGCTAGGCCCTGCCAATTTCAAAACTCCTTGAACAATATTATCGAATCAACATTGGTCTCATGCTTTGTGAAGTTATTATAGGTTGACTTGAGAGTAAATTAGCGGTCATTGGTTGGCAGCCATGTGGAGAAATTAAAAGAAACATCAGACGAATGCTTCAAAGATTGCATTCTATCATAGATTGACTCAGACATAATTTGTTTCAGTTCACTTCAATTCTGATTTGTACCATTGGTGTAGTCTGTACAGAAAACTTATATTCTCTTGGTGGAATGGCTTGAGATATTTAGTTAGCAAGCTTCCAATGATCCTTCAAAAAATTTGTAGAATGACCATCATGAATAACTCATTACACATTACTTTTGGTATTGAGCCACACTTTACAAATATTCCTACAAGTATTAGAAACAATATTACTTTGTTGGATAAGATGTTCATAATACCACTATTATACTTGGCTTAGGCTACTTGAACCCAAAATTTGTCTTTGATCCCAACTAGTTGCCAAGTAAGTTTGGTCATATATGCCTAATTAAAGACTTAAGATTCTGTAAGCAAAGTCCCTCTTCCTACTTTGGCTTACAAATTGTTTCCCAATAGATCAAATGGCATGATCTCTGTATACTTGTACTACCTCAAATGAAGTTGCGACATAATCTCTCAACTTCTTAACAAATAGAACTAAAAATTGACATGGTTTGCATTATATAAGCAGGAATGCTAGATAAAGATGATTGAGTAAGAGTTATTGTACCTACAAATGAAAGATAGTTAGTTTTCCAATTTGTGAGTTTAGATCTTAGTCTATCCAAGATAAAGGAGAATAAATCTTTTGAGACTCATTAATGGATCAGAGGAACACAATTGTATACTCCAAGGTTTGTAGTTAGAGCAATCCGTAGACTTTGACTTAAAGAAGCTGCTTCGTAGTTGACATATGTATAAAGAAAAAGATCTTGGATTTATGCACGTTAAATCTTTAGGCCAGAACTGCGACGGAAGTCTTCCAAAATAGATTTGATGAGTTGATTTATTTCTATACTAGCCTTAGCAACTAAAATAATATTATCAGCAAAGAATATGTGTGAGAGGTAGGATCTTCCACCCTACCAAAAGGAAGATGTTGCTATTAGTCGCTTGTAACCGAATATTTAATTTTGTGGCTCATTCTCTCCAGAGCCAACACAAAGAGATAAAGGGAGATATAATCCCATTGTCTAAGCCCTCTATAAGTACAGAAGGATTCATTTTAGTACCATTTTAATTGATAGTCATAGATTCAAGGGTAAGACAATACCGAATAATATTCTTTAATATCAAATGCAATTTTAACATGTAAGAGAATTCTATGATAGATTTAATATTTGATTTTATATCAATAATCTAATTAAAAAAATAATTTATTATTATTATTTAGTTTTTTAACCGACAATAAATATCCGACTGCTTTTTTTTTTTTTTTTAAGGAAAATAAATGTACTGTGTTATTATTCCCTATCATGTGGCTTCTAAATCCTTTTGCATAGCCAGACCTTCTCAATCATTTCTAAAGAAGTAATTGGAAAATACTTCATCCTATCTAATATAAAATAAAGTAAGTCAAGAAAAATATAGTCCAAATTTTAAAATCAAATAATCAACTTTTATTAACTCAATTTTCTTTTATATTCAAAGTCAAATGAAGTAGTAAGTGTATTGTGTTTAAGGTTGTATTTCGATAAAAGTTTTTCAACTCCTTTGTACAATTGTTCTGACTAGCCTCATCAACTGATCATTACAAATAACTCATCATCATCACTTTACACATACTCTCTCTCGGAAGTCTCTTCAATGAGCAACACTTCTATTTTCCCAATTATAAATAATTTGTACTTAAAACACATTAAAAATTAAAAAATAGAAGAGAAATAATTAAATTTATATTATTATTATTGATATAATAATTTTTCATTTTTTACATTTTATCAATATATCAATGTTGATGGACCAATTTACTAAAAAAAAATAGTTATTTGTGGTAGTCAAAAGTTTCCACAAATAAAAAAAAAGTCACAAAAATCACATTTACGAGGGATTAAAATAATCACAAATAATTCAGTCATAAATTTTGATGGTGGTCAAAATAGTCACAAATTTATGACAGAAATGCAGCTACAAATTTGTTAGGTTCAGATACCTACAATTGTAGATAAAGTGAGTGGAAAAAAAGCATAACTCAAACTCATATTTGTAGATGGCGTTTTGACCGTTATAAATAAATAACTTTATTAAAAAGTATATATATAATATTTAAAATTAATATTAAAATAATATAATATATATAATGAATATTAATAGAATTAACAAAAATGAAAATTTAAATAAAATAATATATATAAACAAAATATAATTTTAATTAAATTGCCAATAATTAGTTAAATTATTACAACCAAACAAAATAAAATATTAAAAAATTAAAAAATCATATCATACAAAAAAAAATTTGGAAATAAAAAATTGAATCAGCTATATCATATATTATATTTATTAAATAAATAACTTTTAATAAAAAAAAAATTAACCTTTAAAAGGGCAATCTTTGTGCTGATATATACCACCACAAATACTTACTCGAATTTTCAATTTCCATCAATCAAATAATTTTTCTTCTAATAATTTTGTGACTTTTTTATACTATCACAAAAGTTACAATTAACTAAAAAAAAAATATTTTTGAGTTGTAAAAAAAATTCAACCACCCAAAACAGTCAATTTAAATGTCATTCTTGCTGTGATTATTAACATTTGGTTTATTCTTATTCTTATGCCAAACCCATCTTTGTACTTCCTTTATATCACATTAATAATATAAATGTCAACTTTGACTTTATTTAATTATCTTGTTCTAAAAATTACTTTTATATTTATTGAATTCCTCGTTTTTACAAGAGAATTTTCTAATTCCCATACAAAAAGTGAATTTTACATACGTATAGTTGTTTTCAAGTGACACTATCTTTTTTTATTTCAATAATGCACAGCGATTTTTACAAACTTAAGAAAAGAAACAAAAATATTTTTTGGTAAATTTTATAATATTAAAAAAGATCAATTCATTGTCTTAATAATATATTTTTTTTTCTTTATTTTCTGAATAAGTGTGAATTTATTTATTTATTTATTTATTTTTATTTATAATTTAGGACCGAAGGAAAGAGTAGTTTTAAGGCAGGCAAATGGCTTAATTTGGCTATTATAGAAAAGACAATCCAACTATTGAAATACTAGTAAAACATTTAATGTTAGTTGAGCAATATAAATAAATTAAATTGAGTTAAACTTTATAAAATTTTCCGAGAATCTGATACGATCTATTAATTTATTTAAAAATTTATTTTATAATAATAGTTTTAAATCAACAGTTAGACATATATTTTAGAATAGATTAACACGTTAATAATTTAATAAAATTAAATACTTTTTAAATTTAAAATGATATTTTAAACAATTTAATTTTAAATAATATCATACTTCAATTTTATTTTATATAATATATTTAAATATGATAAAAATTAATGTAAAACAATATAATTAAATTTCTAAAAAGTTAACAAACTTAAAATTTAATATACTCAAAATCTAATATGTGATAATAATAGTAATAAGAAATACTATTTATAGTTATTTAAATAAACCAATCTAAGAAATTTAAGAGTATTTTTACACGGCATATAGTTTAGTCTTTTTTTTTAATTAAATAGACTTATAAAAAAACTTAAAAATTGTCTATTTAAGAAAACAAAATCTAAATTTAATCGAAGTTTGTAGTAGATTGTGTTGAGAATTTTTTTTTAAACTACATATTCACCTACAAACATAAAAGAAAACACCACATACCAGAGAAGAGAAGGGTTTCACTTATGAACCATTTTGGCCCACACAAAATATTTGTTAAATAATTGATTAGTTGTATTTTCAGGGTCATACTAACAAGTGTTTAAGAGTGTTTGTTATTTTAAAGGGTATTCGTTAAGGAATTAAAATGTAAAAATAAAATTTTTGTGTTAAAAAAAATCACTTCTTATATTTTTAAAGTATTTATTTTTCATATTTTTATTAACATCTAAAATCATAGAGTCATTTGATGTTTTTATTAATATTTATTTAATATTTCATCAGTGTCACAATAAATTACTCAATTAACCATTTTACATAGATTAAAAAATCTATAAATCTGATAGATAGTATTAAAATATACTTATCAAGTATCAATCTGTTATTTTCTCCATTATCATTAAGTCAAAGTAAAAAGTATTAAATTAAAAAAAAATATTACATATAATATTAATTAAAAAAAAAAATCATTAATAAATTAGAATGTTACTAATCGTAGAGCTGAGAGAGACTTATATTGTTCATAAACAATTCTTTTTTTGACAGCGGTTCATAAATAGTTCTATAATTATTTGGTTTACAATATTTTGGATTTCTGGTAAATTGGTCACAGTGCGCTTTGTTGTTTTTGGATTAAAAAATATTCTAATTTTATTTAGAAGACAACATTTGCTTACAAACATTTTTTTTTTTCATTTTACAAACACAATCTTTTATCGTCCCCTTATTGAATATAAGCTCAATCAAGACAAACGGTATTGTATAATGAGCCTACATGTTAAGATTTAAAATAAAATAAAAAACTTTTATAATATTTTATTTTTTAAAAGAAATTTTAGATGAAAAGTCAATTTAAATATTTTATTTCAAAATATCATTTTAAATATTTCATCTATTTGATAGATTTTTTTTTTGGATAATTAAATTTTAAAAATAATTAAAATAAAAAGTTATTTTGAAAATCTTTTCATAAATCATTTTTTAAAGGCACCTTTTAAAAAATTGTGATTTTTATTATAATAAAATATCTTAAAAGGAATATCCAAGTCATTGAATGTTAAAATTATTTTTTTAATCAATAATAAATGAGTCTAAAATAATTTCTAAATAAGTTTTCATAAACATTATTTTTAAAATTATAAATTCAAAATCATTTTTAAAATTCTTAAACAAACGAGACCAATATTGCTGCAAGTGGAATTGATTTTAAGGTATGCAATTGTTTTTTCTTTTGCATGATTTAAGTAGCAAAAGAAAAAATATCAAAGACACTAATGATAGTTCAAGATGTCTTAAATATTTTTTTAAATTTAAGACAAATTTAAATATGAAGTATTTTAGAGTCTATAATAGTATTTTAATAAAAAAAATTATAATTTTATTTTTAGACATTTTAGAATAAAAAGTTATTTATTAAATTAATATAATTGATTTTGTATAATTTTTTTTAATAAATAATAAATTCAATTAATTTAACATTTGTTGAGACAATATTAATTTTAGAGAAGATTTTATTATTTTTAAATTTAAAAATATTAAAATATGAGGTATTTTTATTAAGACTAACCTTACACTTGTGGTACATTAACTTAATTTCAGTTAATTTTTTAGTCA